>JAVFBY010365524.1:0-16544 GCA_034781015.1 Tonicella lineata
TAGTTTATGAACTAACTTTGACACCACTTAAAATCGTTGCTGTCTGAATTTACTGAAAAAGCGAATTTTGAGAGCATGTGTATCTTTAATATAAATGCAGAGAAAGAAAAAAATCAACCATGGATATATATATATATAAACAGAGAGACAGATTATATAGGCCAAATTAACGAGACTATTGACTTAAACAACTGCATTAACAACCCTGTTCAAAATAGAAAAGTTCGATTAAATCTACCCTTCAGCGTGTGAAATGGCCAGCTTTAACAAAGACTAAAAAGGTGTCCTACAATAAATGCCTATAAAACAGTCAAGATTGTATTTAACAAAGGGGAAGTGTATATCAGTGCAAAATCATACCACATCGACAGCTAGTATAGCAATAGGGTCTATAAACAGTATACATGTACCACATCCACCCAAACGATACTACCCGACTGCCAAAATATATGGAGAGCCAAATTAACATTCAATCCAGAGTTATCGATATCGATATATGGTGTCGAATTATCGATATCGATGAATGAATTATCAATATCGAAAATTGAATTATCGATAACGATAAATCGGATTAAATGTTTATTTGGCCCTCCATATCCCACATCCATATGAGTTACGTTAACGAGCCCAGCAGAACACGTATTCGAACTCCTGTATCACATTGGTCAAATGAATATATTCTATAGATCAGATATCAGGTTTGAATACAAGATTAGAACGATTATAGGAAAACCCTTATAACACGAGCTACTCAACAGATGATATGGAATATGAGTGAAATAACCTTAAGTATGACATTATTATACTGTTACGTCAGTTAATGTTTAGCTGTTTGTGTGGTGTGATTAATACTATCTATACAGTATAATGAAAATACTGTCACTTCTGTTATACTAATAATAATAACTATATTTACTCTAGTTTACTGTACAATTATTAATATATAGCTATACTCTCGAGTGTGACCTAGATAGTTTGTACAATATTGAAAATGTATGTCGAGTAATTCCTGACAAAGTACACCATAAAAGTTCAAAAGTGATTTAAAAAAATGCTTTGTTGGCAAAAGTACATTTTCATTTAACAAAGTGTGTAAACTTTTGGTTCATAGTTTTAAGTTTGTTTGGACTTACTCGAGCTTGACAACATAATAAGAAACTGCACCCGATGTCAATGTGATATAAGTGTGTGTGGATAGCCCAGCGGCGCATCTTACATAGGCCTACACTCTATTGAAGTCAGACACTTTATATACAGATCTTCATTTATCAAATGTACTTTTACTGAAAAATTGAATCCAAGGCACATTTGATTAAAACCTTCGCCTGTTAATTAACTTACAGTGTAATGTTTAAAATTAATTAAACCCTTCTCCTTCGCTGGCTGCATAAAGAGACGACATTTTATGTAGGCTGTACTGTATGTGGTTGTCGCCTGGCAAACAACAGCTGTATGAATACGCTCGCTCTACTTGATAGTCGTTGCTTGAATATTGACTAGTTGTTGCAATTGTGCTTAGATTGACATACTGTTTATTATATTTGGCCAAACTATACACATTAACACAAATTTCCATAAAAAAAGGGCATAACCTGTATGGGAAGTAGTGCAGGCAACTTAAAGCCCCACTAACTGCTAAACGAAATGGTAACTTAAAGGCACACTAACCTTATAATGGGCTAGAGTTCATTACAAAAGCAAAATCGGCGAGTTTCTGTATTTTTTTCCAGATGGAAAAAGTTATGATATTTCCATTTTTGCCATAACCTGAAAGTTTTGATTTCCTATTTTTCTTTAAAATCAAAGTAAAAGTTTATATTTTGTGGTGAACGTGACAAAATACAGACAGGGTGGGCAAAAATCCAACCACTTAAATACTTTTTACATTTTTTTAGCTAAAATTTGTTTTCGGAAAGGAAAGCAAAGTGTAAATTTCCTCCTTCTCTGGGCAGCAAATATCACTGTTACATCAATCCCATATAATGCACCATTTCGTTATTTAAAAAAAAAATTTGAAAGAGCTTATGAAGCCAGACATTTGCCTGCAGCTAGGCCTATACTTTGTTATGTTGTTGTTGTAATATCGATGACTGTGCATAACACACGCTATTAAATACAAATGTATTTGGCAGTCTAGATTGCTTTTCAATTTATTTTAACGACAGGAAACGTTGCCTTATCTATTTTAGGTAACAAATTGTCATTTTTGTGATGAATTGTGTACTTATAACTTTTAAGCTACCATTTCGATTAGAGGATAGTGGGGCTTTAAACAATATAACCACAAAACTTATCATTAAAATTACATTTCGTTACCTAAAATATATAATGCAACGTTTCCCGTCGTTGTTATTAATCGCAAAGCGCTCTAGACGGCCAAACACATTTATATTTAACAGTATTAGCTTAAACTAGTCGTGCTCAGTTTTCGTATTAGGGTCACATACGAACTTTTCTGGTTTCATGAGCTCTTTCAAAACAATTCCTTAAAAAATCAAAATGGTAGGCTATCTATGGGGTTGATGTAAAGGTGTGCTATTTGCTTACCAGAGAAGGTGGAAATTAACACTTTATTTCCTTTCCGAAGACACAATTTAGCTAAGAAAAATGTTTGAGGCATTTAAAAGGTCGGATTGTTGTCGACCCTGTCTTTATTTTGTATGGGTACCCATGTAAATACAATCATTTTCTTTGATGTTAAAGAAAAATAGGAAATCAAAACTATCAGTTTACGGCAAAAATGGAATGTTCATCACTTTTTCTGTCTTGGAAAAATACAGAAACTCGCCTATTTTCCTTTTATAAATAGTTTTACCCATTTAGCGGTTAGTGTGGCTTAAAGAGAAATGTCTTGCCTGCGAAAACTTTATGTCTAGATACTGGCCAGTACTATTCGCATTCATTCATTCATGCAATTAAGTTTCCCGTCGAATTGTGCGAAGCTCATAATCAAGATTAAATAGCGGGTATTATGTCACTAAGAACAGCCAATATTTAAATAGAACGGTCACTGGAGCCGTAACAGTTAAAACATCACAGTGCACACCATGACAGCTGCCAGCAAGGCGAAAGACGAAAATCATTTTCCTCGTTCACGGTTTCATAAAAATATTGATTGATTCATGGGCATATTTAAGTATTTAAAAGGGTAACTTGTCAACTGACATTTGGGTTATTGCAGCCAGGACCATCTTTTTAAAGGGTAACTTGTCAACTGACATTTGGGTTATTGCAGCCAGGACCATCCTTTTAAAGGGTAACTTGTCAACTGACATTTGGGTTATTGCAGCCAGGACCATCCTTTTAAAGTGTAACTTGTCAACTGACATTTGGGTTATTGCAGCCAGGACCATCCTTTTAAAGAGTAACTTGTCAACTGACATTTGGGTTATTGCAGCCAGGACCATCCTTTTAAAGGGTTACTTGTCAACTGACATTTAGGTTATTGCAGCCAGGACCATCCTTTTAAAAAACTAAATGTTTATTAAGATGTTCAACAACAATTGTTTGTAAAACTATCCTGTACATTTGCACAGTTTTCTTTTGGCTCAATTTTGAATTTGGAGTAATTTGGATCAATTTCTATGAAAGGAATAATTAAATGCAGCATTGCATATGAAGAGTTTGTTTCCAAAACACAATAAACACCACTTTTACAAAATTCAAACTCCCAACACATCAATAATTACTATACCTTGTGCCTACAATATAGTTTTCGCAGAAACATGATATATCCATTAAAATTTATGCACTTGAATTAAGAGTATCTTTTCAAAATGTCATAAGGGCCACTGAAATTTCGACCCAGATATCGATATATTCATTTTGGAACCAAACTCTTCATACAAAGTTCAGCATATATTTCTTGACCAAAATGATGTTGAGCAGAAAACTAAGAAACAAACAAAGGTTTCAACATCAGTTTTGCAAATCACTTGATTAGCTCTATCCCATGAATTTGACTTCATACCTTAATTTGTCTTCTACTCTTTTAAAAAGGTCTGTGTTGATAATGAACTGATGACAATGAACAAATAGCATTACATTTGTGACAGTGTTTCTTTGATTTTCTTCTATAGGGCTTATAAAATTTGTTTGTAATTTCCACCATCTACAAATTGAAACAACTGATATTTTGTAACTTGTGTAAAATGTCAATCTCTAACAGAGTTATCTAAGTCCTATCTCCATTCTACAGACATCTTCACATTTAACAAGAGTCTTGTGAACATTTTTCTGTCATAAAAGGCAATGTTCTAAAACTATTTAATCATTGGCTTCTTCAGTGATGATAAAATTATCTTTGAACAGCATACAATTCATACAAAATTTTTAACTTTAAAGATGAACTATTTAGGCTACTTTAGCATCAACGCTAGCAGAAGTCTATTAACCCGAAGTATGAAACAGGCCATTCACCCACATCAACGGCAATGTGGTTTTTCATATGACGTAGATGCGCATCATCTGAGTTTCGTTTTATTTTGCGCACTTTTTTATTGGCTGAATCGCCGGACTATTATGGGATATAAATCTAATCTTTGCTTGGCACAAGTGTGCTAGAAATTACCCATGATTGATCATTGCCCATAAAATTGTGTGAACGACCACTATTTCTCGCTAGAGGGCGCTTCGTCATCAATCCGTGCTGGCATGAACTTCAATGCCGTTGATGTGTGTGAATGACTCGTTTCATACTTCGGGTTAATAGACTTCTGACACTAGTTTATTTACTTATTTTTGTTCTGTTATTCAAGATAAAGCCAAGGTAGCATTTTTTGTCTCATGTGACAGGAAGAATTTATTTCCACTTGTCACCTGTGAAATCCACTTGTCAGTGAAAGGTAGACACGTAAGGTTTCCGGCTGTTTTTCTGTAACTCAAATATTAAGTAAAACAATCATTCTCTAGCATATACAATTCATACTGATGGAGAGTCTAAAGGACAGAGGCAAGGATCATACTCTGGTAGAAATATTTTTGTAACTGGTAGAGATTGGTAACATAAAGCTGAGTGGGTGCTATGGTGCAAAATTAATAAATTATGTACAAAAACAAATTTGCAAGAAAATTACTCCTTAACTTATCTTATAAATATGTTCATTTTGGTGCTGATTTGAAACTTAAAATATTCATAAACATCAATTTGTGAATACTGACACAATATCAGGGTATGGATTTTTAGGGTGTATTCTCACACTAATGTATAAAGCAAGCTTGTCCAACCACAGGCATGTGTTGTAATGTTTCGTGGGATAACCTAAAATTTTCTTTGAAATTATAAACCAAAGTACTAAGTAATATGTAATTTCAGACACTTCACACAATTTGGCAAACCAATAGATCAGTCTTTCAAAAATGACTGGGTGATGAGAAGAAAACCCTGTTTGGCTTTTTTCGTCCCAACAGCACACCGTCCCAACAAATAGAGATCGCCATATGTAATTTTTTTGTCTCTTTCAGTGACAAGCACTGTAAGCATGGTAAGTTGGCATTATAACATTTCTGAAATGCCATAGTGCAGTCTCAGAGTATACAAATTTTCAACAACAATGTTGCCATACCTTTTTTCTTCATTAAGAAGATATTTCACATCATTTTTTTTTACATTATTAGGAATTTACACGAGTTTACAGAGGGTAAACCCTGTTTCACATTCAAGCAGCTAGACTTTGCACACTTCATGCAACCAATGATATAAGTCCATTAGCTCCTAGTGCCACCTACAGAATGAAGGCGACAAAGAGACAAAACAATGCATAGGGCATCAGACCCTGATTTTTCAGGCAACAGTCATTATATCCACATTTATGAAAAATCTTGAAACTGTCTTTTAAATGACCAAACAGAATAGTATTCCCTGTTTATTCAAGATGATGCAATCAGATGAATTCTAGAATTTCTAGCCCTGTGACAGCATACATATTTATTGTTTCATAAAAAAATGTTCAACTGATTTAATTATACAAGATTGAACATGCCTAAGAATTTGTTCTAGAAAAAAAAATCTGAGACAAGTTTTAATTGACTATATACATGTACTCGACGAGTTGTTGTGGTTGTTATACAAGATACATCGCAGAGAGTCATCAGTTGTGTAAACCACCAAGTAATGATCAGTTTTTCCATATTTTCCAAGGAAAGTGTTTTTACAGTACTTGTACATGTATACACATCCCGAGGACACAGTAACTTCTTATATGTAGTTATTGATAAGATACTTTTAAAGAACTGACCATGTGTATTTTTATAATGTAGAGAAAGAAAATGTTGAGTAACTGCACGGGGATTAGACCTGGGGCCAGTGGCTAGCAGGACCAACAGTTACACTACCCAGTGTGAAAAGAGTAAAGGTTGCCAATCTTTCTCCTTCTATAGCATCTTTTCTTCTAGATAACCCTCACATGTGTTTATTATTTGCATTATACCAACAATCTGGTTCTGGCATATATATATTTATATTATAAATGTAGAGAAAGAATATTGTGCATGCCTCCTCAGGGGATTGAACCTGTGTGTATATCTGACACCTTGTCAAAACTGACCAGATTGTTAGGATAGGGAGATTTGACCTGAAAGGAAAATAACTTTGGGTGTCTTTTTTTTTATTCTCCCCTTTTACATACAATTTAGCAACATATACAAATCATCTTTCATCATCAATTTTTATTTATTTTATAAAAAATTTATTCACAAATTTTACAGAGAACTTCCTCATAAATCAATAACCAATGACCAACAAGCATTATGGGATAGAATATAACATTATTTATTCCGATCCCACTTCCACATCTGCATTTCCAGGTTTAGCAATTATTTCATTGGGCATTTAGAAAAGCATTTTGATGAGAGGGTTAGATTATCTCCCTTGAATTAATAATTCCTCATTTATAGACAACTAATTTATAAACTTTTACTTCGTGTGTGTTTGTAGCTGAGCTACAATCTAGCAATTTTGGTTGTTTAAAAACAATTTTGATTGTGACCAATAATAATTAAATAGTATTTGAGAATGTTTTTTTTTAGGAATTTGTCCAGTCTATTGAATGTTTATATTATAATTTATTGTTTTGACACCTGTACATAATATCTTATTTGTGTGGTGTGATGCAATATATATTTTATTTTATTTTATTAAAAATGGCACTTATTAAATCACAGCCTTATTAATATGGCCGGACATGCATGCAAGGCTTATTTGAAGAAGATATATTTTTTGATGCTTGTCTGTTTGCAAAATAAAATGATATAAAAATACCAGAAATTTGTTTTACTTTGTATTAGTAATTTATCAGTTTCATAATAGATGTTTGAATGAACTGTTTGTAGTTTTCATTGTTCATTTGGGTCAGGGTTTTACTCCATACTGAGTACTCATGGTGCGCTTGGGACCATCAATATCGCCACTCATGTCTCGTATTTAAGAGGAGAAACTTGATTGACTCAATATGAGTCGTATATTCCAGTCGTAGTACCACTCAAACAGAATTTACAGGTCTTGAACTGGTAGTTACAACTCATAACAGCGCTCCCTAACACATTTCCTCGTAAACACTATAGGAATAAATACGACACGAGTGGTGAATATGATTGATTGATTGATTTGGGTTTAACACTGTGCTCAGGGGTATTTCACCTATATGATGGCGTGCCAGCCCAATGGGTGAAGGAAACATGTGCACCCTTGCCATCAATCACTGGCAACATATAAGAGACGAGACAGGACAAGGACAGAAAATCAAAAAAACACAAACAACTTTGCTTCCTGATGTCCCTTAGCTCATACAGAACTCTGGGACATCACCCGAGTGTGTGCGGGAGTAAATAAACGCAACACAACCGAAATGTTAAACGCTATATGAATGCTCTGCTCGTTGAAAACTTACTGTTTCTCCTTGAGTCATCAATATGGTGGTGAATATGAATGCTTTGAAAACAGCATTACGGTTATTGCACTCATACAGTCTGATTAAAATTTGATTGGTGTTTAATGCCATGCTCAGGGATATTTCGCCTATACAACGGCGTGCCAACCAAATTGGTTGAAGAAGCATTTCCATCCTTGACATCACTGGAATCATCAAGACAGGTAAGAGAGACAAATTGAAGCCACTTTTCAAAACTGACTCGTATTATTATCATCACAGAGGATAAAGGTACCTGACATGTCTGTGACACTAAAGTCTGTTATTTTAGATAACCATTAGCATCCTAAAACCGACTTCAAGGGCCAAATTATCTCCCAGCCCCATGCCAACATTTACGATTCCCTCATTACAGCTGGTTCTACGTCATACTTAACAAAATCTTTGTGTCTAAAACTGTCTATGTTTAGTTCTCCTCAACATAGAGTTCTCCTCCTTTCCCAATGGTAAGCAGAGTTATCCCCCTTACCTGTATACTTCATCTCCTGTCATGCGCCCCAGTCCCACCATGTATGCACCAAACCTGAACGCACCACCGTATAACATGAAGATTACACCCTGAGAGAAGGCAAACGCCAACGCGTATACAAAGGCCTGCTTCAAATTTTCACTAGATATGGAAAATAAAAAGATATTGATAATCAAATTATAAACATGTAAACAGATTGTATAGTATGTACATGGCCATATAAATGAATTTAAACAACTGAAGATGCTGTGTATAATGTATGTGGCAATTGAATGTTTCGTCTGCCTACATTCCTTCGAATGGGCAGCATTCCATCAAAATTAAGATTAAAAAATAAGAGAAATTTAATTTAATCTGTTATTAGACAACATGCCATGTTAATGGTCTATCTCTAATCCGATATTAGTGGTTTTTTGTTTTTGATTGGTGTTTAACGTCATACTCAGGGGTAATTCACCTATAGGATGAGGGATTCTCCATTTCTTAAACAACCCTAATTGATATGGTGGAAAACCGGGAAGGAAACCTCTGAAAAACCACCCTCGCTATAGCCGAAGTCACCTATGTGACTCCCTCTGTACCTTAGCAGGTCCACTGGGGGGATCGAACCCGTGCGGTACATCGAAGGAGGATCGGTAGTCACGCCAGTCAGATGCTCTAACCACCAAGCCACAGCATGGGCCCCTGGTTGTTTGGTCATGTTATCTTAATACCCCTGGTTGTTTAGTTATGTGATCTTACCCCTGGTTGTTTAGTTATGTTATCTTACCCCTGGTTGTTATACCATGTTATCCTACCCACGTTTTTTTAGTCATGTTATCTTACCCCCAGTTGTTTTATCGTGTTATCTTACCCCTGGTTGTTTAGTCATGTTATCTTACCCCTGATTTTTTAGTCATGTTATCTTACCCCCGGTTGTTTAGTTATGTTATCTTACCCCGGGTTGTTTTATCATGTTATCCTACCCACGTTTTTTTAGTCATGTTATCTAACCCCTGGTTGTTAAGTCATGTTATCTTACGCCTAGTTGTTTAGTAATGTTAACTTACCCCTGGTCGTTTAGTCATGCTATCTTACCCCTGGTTGTTTAGTCATGTTATCTTCTTCTGTGGATCGCAAAAATCTAGATTCTGAAAAAATTAAAAATAAAAATACACCTTAATTAATTAGTAAAAATACACTAAAATTAATTAGTAAATGTTTGATCAAATCTAGAATCTATATTTGTACATTTTAGTAGTATTTACTCCAGTGTTTAATTTAGTTTTATTTTGGCTTTATGTTGTACTTTAGGTTATTTCACCCATATGACAACTTGCCAACCTAATGGGTGACGGAAACCATCCTTGACATCCCTAGCAACAAACAACAATGATGCACAAGATAAATTGATTGATTGAGGTTAACGCCTTGCTCAGTGGTATTTTACCTATATGACGGCATGCCAGCCCAATGGGTGGAGGAAACCACCGTTGACGTCACTGGCAACATGAAAGACGAGACAAAAAAAGGAGCAAAAAACAACACCACAAAAGAGAACACCAGGAATCTCCCGCCATACTACCCTCTGATATACAAGATGAGCAAAGGGCATGACATGGTGCTAGCATGATGGATTGATTGCTTTGTATTTAAATTTGTGGTCAAGGTATTTTACCTAAGGACGGCAGGCCAGTCGAACAGACGTCCCTGGCAACATCCAAGGCGGGACAGGACGATAAAAACAGAATATGGCAACAAATCAGCTTCTGAATTCCCCTAAGCTCTGCAAGCACCAGACCATCAGTAAGCTCCCATCAACCACATGAATATGATGAAAGCAGATAAATTTTTGTAAATTTACAGCTTAAGACATCACAAGTTCAACAAAGGGGTTTCCTGTTGCCCCATAGCTTAGAGGCCCTCTGAGCACAGAAAGCTCTCGCTGATCACCAAATTACTAACTTTGTATTATTTATACATGTGTATAAGATCAGGAACTGCTTCACTGAGAAAAGTGATATTACACTGCAGTGGGGGTTTTATTCAGATTTTTTTTTTTGTCTCGTACATTGGTTTCATGTACAATGTTTGACATTTTAAATGAATTCATATTATTTCATGACCCAACACAAATGTGACAAGCTTTTCCTATAAAGTCATTCTATGTAATGTCACGTTTCAAATAATATCATGTTGCTCTGAACTTGTCTGATGTACAATAATCATAGAAAACATGGTCATTAAGAATTGTTGAAGGAAATCAGTGACCAGACTGGACTATTATCAACAAAAGAACATACCTCCAAAATCAGCTACCAGGGCATGTCCGTTCTCATCCAATAGAATGTTGTGACTGTTTAAATCCCTGTGTATGATTGGCTGAGTTAGATTATGCAGATATTCCATTCCCTTAGCGACGTCTAGTGCTATGGTTAACTTGGACTGGAGATCAAGGAGCCTTATAATATAGCAACAGAAGTTGATTAGCTAGAGCTATTACATGTATTTACTGCTAGATACAGGAAAAATGTTGACAAGGCACCCCTGGAGAATCAAATCCCATCAGAGTATTACATTTTTGTCCTACTTTCATTCTCAAAAAGGGTTACATTTTGAGAAAAAAAATAGACAATATCAGACCCACATTCACATTAAATACATTTCATTTATAATTATCAAATAAATAAAGCTAAATCAGATGTCATAAATCATAAATGTCACTATGACCTTGACCTTGATTTCAGGCTTTTAAAATTTGAACTTGTCCAAGAAATGTATGCAATAAGAATGTGTGTAGTTTCATGAAAATTCACCCTTACATAGCTGCTAAAGTGATGATAATCTATTTTCCAAAAATAGCCATAATGACCCTCACCCTGACCCCACTGCCCTGACATTTGTACAATTCTGAGAGATTTACCCAATAAGTATGTGATAGAAGTTTCATAAAAAAATCACCCATACATAAAGTTGACAGTGAGACTAAGTTTCTAGATTGATGACAAGGGAAAAACATGTACCTTACAAGGCATATAAACAGAACAATAAGAATATCTTATTCAAAGTTATGCAAATCAGAATGAATGACTTTGAATGTTTATAAAACTGAATCTGATAAAAAGGCTCCTACCTTTTTTGTTCATGGAGTAGTGAAAATAGTGACCCCCCTGCGACATACTGTGTGACGATTGCAAATTGCTAAAAAAAAAAGAATCATTTCAGTGAATAGCCAGGAAAGTAGACACAGCGATTGATAAGGGAGAGAGTGATAATAGAGGGAGTGATAAGAGAACGAGATTGATTGATTGATTGAGGTTTAACACCGTACTCAGGGGTATTTCACCTTTATGGTGGTGTGCCAGCTAATTGGGTGGAGGAACCCACGGTTCAATTCACTGGCAACATAAAAGATGAGAGATAAAAAACGACACTTCAAAAAAATCTACTACCTGACACCCCTTAACTCCCCTTAGCAACAGGGCATCAAGAAGCTCCCATTCAACCACGCGCGAGAGAGATTAGAGAGTGTGACTAGAAAAATAGACAACAGACAGTGACTAAAGAGGCTAGAAGATGAAAACAGAGAGTGACTAAAGTGACAAGAGAAGAGTGAATAGAAAGAGTGACTAGAGAGAGTAGAGAGAGTTGCCAGATAAGTCTTCATTTCAGACAATTTTACCAGTAGGCCTTACCAAATGAAATCTGCACAAGAATTTGTTTGAAAATATCAAATTTAATTTAACAAGATTATTTATTTTTTGGCAATATTTTATTTATAGCCAGTTTTAATGGTAATGGAAACAACACTGTTTATCTACCACAATATCAACTTGCCGATTCACATATGGATGTTTTCAAGTTAAGATCATAGGCAACCTTGAACTCCTGAAGTACATTAATGAGATGAACAGGAGTTCTTCACGCATCTTGACGCATCGGTCTGATATATACACCCGATAAATAAAATTGACCGTTACACCAGACAGATACACCTGGCTAATATGGCTGACCAATATGCCTGAGGGATGCGAGAGGACAGCTCAATATGTTAGTTGAATGTGATTGGTATTCCGTAAAGCACCTACACTAGGATCATCCAAACAGGCACCCACAAAATCGATCACATAGGGACTGTTCAATTTGGCCAAAATAGAAACCTCTCGGCAAAACATATCCACATCAGATTTGGCTCCAAATGAACTGGCCCGATACCTACAATCAAATTAAAACATTGATATCATACAGTGGACATGGTTGTTTAAAAAAGAATGCTTACACCATTTTTCTCATTTCCCTTCCTCTTAAACTGATTTTTCCTTAAAGACTGTACTAGTGATTTACTATTTGATAGCACCTGTTTTCCTATTGACTAATAGTGACGTACTGTTTGATTAAACTGTTTTTCCTTTAAATGTTTCCTTCAACGACTGTACCAGTGACTTTACTATTTTATAGCAACTGTTTCCCCTCACACGTTCCCTTAAAGACTGTGCCAGTGACTTAATGCTGAACAACAAATGTTTTCCCTTTACATGTTCCCTTAAAGACTGTACTAGTGACTTACTGTTTGATAGCAACTGTTTTCCCCTTACACTTTCCCTTGAATACTTTCCCGAAAGACCCACTGCCTATAACTTCCTGGAATTCCATGTCAATGATTAATAAATGAAACTGATGAGGTAGGTTTGCTCTTAACTGTAAAACGTCGATCTTCTCTGAAACACAGAAACCAAGGACAAGTTTAAGTCAATTGTGCCAGTTTTAACTTCGTCACTTTCATACATGTAGTTCACTCATATGACCAAAAGGTGGGGATGCTGTGGGTGGGTAGTTTTATAAGTTCAAGACATGCGAAAGGTGTTTGAAGGTGTAAGAGTTTCACAACATAAGCCCACTTGTAAGTGTAACCAAATAAATACTGTTGGCTCTATATAATGTAATGATGACACATTGTGACCACTGGGCGAATTGCATGAACCAATGGGGCAGATCGAACAGCAGTATAAGAAGTGAGCTCTCTCTAATGTAGTGATGAAGACTCACATTGGGCGCCTCACGAGTGGGCTCCATCTAATGCAGTGACATTGATTTGCTAAGGGAGCCAGACGAGATCTTTCTATAAAATATAGTGAATATGACTCACATTGGGAGCCAGTATGCTCTATCTAATGTGGTGATGATGACTCACCTCTTGTGATGCTACGCAGTTTTCCCAGTGGTGACGGTACAGACACATAGGAGCCGTCCCCTCCAGGCTGAGAATAATCACCACATGCAGACTCATCCTGGGGGCGTTTGTGATGCTTTAATAATGTTACTATAGAATCGTGACCTACAACAACAACATAGATAAATAGCTCATTTGAATCAATCATTCAATCAGTGATTGTTTGATTGGGGTTTTGCATGGCGCTTTAGGTTATTTCACTCATATGACCCTGTTCCAGACCAACCTGTGAAAGAAACCATCAACATCACTGACAACAATAAAGGACAATACAGGATAATCACAATTCACATCACAGGACACGAAAGTTAAAGGGTTTATGAATACCTCAGTTTTATAGCCTACAAGGCTTTCTAAGGCCCTTAACAAATCTTTTGTAAACAAAATAAATAAATAAATCCCGAAAGATGTAGAAATTACATTTGTTATGTTCTCTAGCCCAAAAGCCCGACAATTAATGAGGAGATAATGTGACGTCACAGTAGACTCCAGTGACGGTTTCGTATGGTCAAACATATGGCACATACATGTAAACATGAAATCAAACACTAAAACAACAAGATATATCAAAATAAATATTGTATTTTCATTTCTACAAGAACAACTTAACATAAGTTCTTAACACTAGTGATATTTACAGCATTTTAAATGTTTCTACGATATTTTAATCTTTCAAAATGATTCATTTTTCTATTGTTACTGGCATATCACATTCACAATATATACTTTATTTTTATTACTGCTAGAGCAGCTAATGATACCTGCCTAAAACCGGTATAATTTACAGCATTAGAAAACGTTCCTCAGATATTTTATATCTATCAAAAGTATTCATCTTTCAATTGTTACTGGTATATCACAATGCACGTGTAGGCCCCTATACTTAATTTTTATTTCTACTAGAACAGCTTATCATACATACTTAAAACAGGTATAATTTACAGCCTTAGAAAACTTTCTGTACAGCTTTGCCGCCCGTGCCAACTTGGCTTCCTTTGCTTCCTTAATCATTTGTCACTCCAGATGTATTTACCTTTGATGTAATTTTAATCTGTGTTAAACAAAACAAATAATATGATTAATAGGGAGAGTTGTAATACTATCAATGAAAATAATCATATGCTTTCTGAAAATACCAAATGACATTGTTGAAATAAAGTGATAAAATAATGTTCCAGCAACACACCAAACTTCTAAAATGTTGAATTTTAGTTAAATATGTTAACTTAATAATGTCCTTATTTAACATCGATTTTTTAACAGTACAACATTAGCTCACATGGATCTATGTTAACCGACAGAATCAGCTTAAGTTTTTAACAAATAGATTTCGTACCTGTGATTATAAGGAATTTGATCCATAAGAAGCAGGAATACACCAACAGCTATTCTTTCTCCCCATTCAGTAACAAAGTGAGTGTGTTTGACAAGTAAGCATACTCCTCACTGAAACTATAGTTTATTTTGGGCATCAGTCCTGACAACAACAAGTAAAAATATAGTAACATGTGATTTTAATCTGTCTACACTATTATAAACCAGGTAACAAAGCCATGGATACGGACACCTGTCACCCCATGAGGTTTAATCTCTAACGGGGGTTCCAAATGCTTACCATGGGGTCTTACTTTAAAATGCTAAGCTGAACATTAAAGCTCTATTAACTTTACCTAATTTACTTTCTCTACAAAATACATGTAAAACATGTTTGAAGATTATTATCAATGAAATTGTCAATACAGTCTTTTGAGCCGGCAAATCGGGCGGACAGAAGAGTATTATACTCTCAAAATGAAGTCGAATATAAAATACAACTTATTTAAATGAGATGAGATCTCTTTATTTTATTTATATCGTTTTCTAATGTCTTCTTTTGTTTTTAGAGGAGCACTAAACGTTTTAACCCTAGAGAACCCCTGGAGTAATATTTGACCCAACTCAGGTAAATGACCACTATACTCAACATGTTTACATAAGAATAAGTTTTACCACTAAAATCCAGAGTCCCAGTTATGGCCCATCTGCTAGTGACGTTTGGTCGAGTAACATCTCAGTGGTTTGATCCGTCAACATGGTGACTCACGTGGCGTGTTTGTGACCTCGGCGAAAATAAAAAAAACAAGCCACACAGAGCAAAGCTACAAAGATTTGTTGCTGTCCAACCGACGCTCGAGTTACTAATGATCCCATAGAAGTTTTTGTTGTCCATAAGTTGGGTTTTTGAGGAGCCTGTTTTTTCGTATCAACGTATCGGCCTGTGTGTTAGTTTTTTAATGATCAATTTTTACAAAAAAATACACCTTGAAATTTAGGAATCGTGGAGTCGAGTTAGAGGCCGGTCTTGACATCTGCAAGCTTTTTGTTTGGTCGGTCTAGACCTTTTAAAAAATGTGGATACAGACATCATCCATTTGTATCTACAAGGTCGATGGACCTTGTATGCAGCGAATGGACATATTGGATAAATTAGAGAACATCCCATAACACTTAATCCGAATAGCTAGATATCCCCAGCTTAGCCCCTACTTCTTCTTTGGTGTTGTTTTTTTTTTAATTGACAGCCAATGACATATGACAGAAACCATGGATAATATCATGCATATTCATACATAATTATTTGACATTTTGTCGGACTCCATCGTTTTATGAGACTTTATTCTTCCACACCTGATCTCCTCGACCAAAATAGTTACATTTTTATTCAAATTTGAACTTTTTTTAACTGTACTGTGACTCATCAGTGTTGGGACATCATGACCCACTGGGTCATATATGGCCCAATGACCAAATTTTGAATAAATAGGTCGATTTGTCTAAAACTTTCATTTTTGTGCTAATAGAGTCTTTTGTGATCCTATAACACCAAGGCAATATTTTTATACTGCTAAAACATATATTGGGTTCTCTAGGGCACATGTCAGGCCCTTGTCTAGTAATAGTT
>JAVFBY010366635.1:0-25497 GCA_034781015.1 Tonicella lineata
CTTCATAACTTCAGAGAGTGATGCATGAATTTCCTTTCCCGGGAAATCTCTAACCCCCTCCGTAAGTAAATGGTAGCATTCTTTTGCACAATGGTTATAAGGGACAAAGGTTAGTAAAGCTGGTCAATCACACACAACGAGGTAGACATGTTTCATAGTTTTATCTGAATGGCACAGCTCCATGCTCACAGAAATTCCCGATCTATGCAGATTAGCCTCCCTTAATACATTACGCAAAAGTACGACAATCGATAGAAACGGATGATACCGTACCATAGTTTTTGTTCGTGCCTCTTTCCTTTTAGAGAGGTAGAGGTTGGGAAGATACGCAAGAGCCTGTTATGTCACAATTTGTTTTAGATAGTCAAACGAAGAGCAGATTAAAATAAATTTAAAGCAATGAAAAGGCAAGAAAGCTGAAGTGTGGCTGCACTTTAGCACGTGCCCATGCGTCAAGGCCAACAATGACATTTTTAGGTCATTGAAGGCCACTGACTTTGATAAAGGGGTCAACTCTCAGCGCTTGATTTCAACAATATCGGACCGACCACTACCGGCTTTTCCCCGCTTAATATTGTGGTGTAAAAGAGATGGTATCAATAAACAATTTCTTACAGATTCCTTGATCTGCGTATGTGCCAGTGCGATTTACTTTTTCAAATATACATGTATACCGGCAATTGACTCTTTAAATATAGTTTACAATTACAAAACTTGCACGGACATTTTGACCGACCACGGTAAGGTTTGCTCGGACAAATCCGCGAAATGGTCGGTAATTGTCCGATGTCCGACCGTTATTTCATGCTCTGCATGTAGAAAGCCAACAGCGCACCTTAAAGCGCTAGACCATCTTTTTTCTCAGGTAGCCTTTGGCTGTGGCTTCTTTCTTTGTCGGTTTGTTTGTTACTATGTCCTGGCTGTACCTCATAAAGCACTGTGCTTTTGAGAACACTGTTGGTTTTGCATTGTTGATTTTCCCTCTGTTTTTGAGACTAGGGAGTGTATTAATTTTAGAGAGATAGGCTGTCCTAGTTTAGTCACGAGCCACATGATCTTTATCTCCAAATGTGAATTCTGAAGTTATCAAGTTGCTAATGGTAAATTCCCCTGGGGGGTCTTCTGTATGTTTTGAAGAGGAACATACAGACGACTCAGAGAGGAACAGTAAGTTTTCAACGTGCAGAGCATTCATATAGCATTTCACATTTTTATTGTGTTGTGTCTATCGCACCATCTTTGTTATTTATTTTTTTGTATTCCAAACATATAGCTTGCGTAAGCACTACTTAAATTATGTAACAGCATTACAGTAATTTTGACTACAAATATGGATGTACTGCTGTACTAGTTAAATCCCTTTCATCAAGCAAGAGGAATATGGGGAAATCTTTTTAGTTAGAGGTTAAATCGTAGAATGAGACATTGTTGTTGTAAACACAAGACGCTCACGTCTGCTGAAAAATGTATGCATTAAGAGGCAGTAAAAGTTGATTTCCTTGAATGTTGAATTGGAAAGCATCTCTTTCAGTTGATTTATAACCATTTTACAGCTCTAGTGCTGTCAGATTCGTTGTTAGGGAAAAGTGTGCAGAGTCTTGACTTAGTGGGTATATGGAAAAAATATTCCTCGCCTGCATAAAATATACCACGTCAACATTTGCTGTATGTATGTTACATTAGCCAATCATAGGCTAAGAATTTACTCTGAATGGTGATATTGAAGAAATATATCCCATCATTGGTTGATAATAGTTATGTTTAATGTATATTTCAAATATTTTGATTTAAAAATACATGTACAACGTTAAGCATGTGTCGACAGTATACAGTATAAAACCGGATGTATAGTATACAACCTGATGTTCATTATAAACCTGATGTCCAGAAGAAAACCTGATGTACAGTCTAAAACCTAAAGAACAGTATAAACCTGATGTTCATTATAAAACCTGATGTACAGTAGAAGCCCTGATGTGCAGTATAAAGCCTGATGTGAAGTATAAAACCTGATATACAGTATAAAACCTGATATACAGTATAAAACCTGATGTACAGTAGAAAACCTGATGTAGAGTAGAAAACCTAAAGTACAGTATAAACCTGGTGATTATTATAAAACCTGATGTACAGTAGAAACCCTGATGTGCAGTATAAAGCCTGATGTGCAGTATAAAACCTGATGTACAGTATAAAACCTAAAGAACAGTATAAAACCTGATGTACAGTATAAAACCTGATGTACAGTAGAAAACCTGATGTTCATTATAAAACCTGATGTACAGTAGAAACCCTGATGTGCAGTATAAAACCTGATATACAGTATAAAACCTGATGTGCAGTATAAAACCTGATATACAGTATAAAACCTAAAGTATAGTATACACCTGATGTTCATTATAAAACCTGATATACAGTATAAAACCTGATGTACAGTATAAAACCTGATGTACAGTATAAAACTTGATGGGCAGTATAAAACCTCAGTGTAAACAAACAAATCGATAAACAATTTTCAATATACATATAATTTCTACTGAACAAAATTTCAAATTAAAGAAGTGTCAAATCTCAAAGAGACAGTCTTATAAGCTTTACCAATACATCTATTTTTTTGTAGAGGAAGAAATGTAGAGACTCTGATTAGATCCATAATTGTAGTCCCTTTATCTTATCATGATATTTCAATATTTAATTAGTTGACATCCTCAATAAATCAACAAGATTTTGCTGTTGAGTTTGACATATACCAGTATTTGTACAGTTCTTTACTCTTGTATGCCACATTTTTGTATGTAAATGTTTATAAAACAGGGTATATTTCAAGGTTTTGTAAACTGTCAATTGTGACTCTGTGAATTCCTGACTACATAAACAATCCACTGGTCTTTGTACAGTGTAATAACAACCAGAGCAGGGTTTTATAACCAGCAATTCCATAATTACCAGGACTGGAGGGTTCATAGATAATCACTAGGACTGGATGGTTTATAGATAATCACTATTGTAAACACAGTGATGAGCAAATCCACATGTCTGGTCATACATGTATCATATAAACAAATTATGTGTGCATTGTCATATGTACTTTCTATTCTGTAATGGTATAATATATCAGACCAGCACCCATAAACTGTCTGACATGTAGACATTTATGTCATCACTTAGAGGTGTTGAAAACATAGCTGTCATGTTTAACATTCCTTTTCATTTTGTTTATCATTTCAAATATATGTACTGACAATCAGTTCATACATTGGATTTTAAAGCATGGAATTCAGACCAATTAAATAAAACACTTGGCAGTTTCAATAATATTTATGAAGCAAAGCTAAAAATATCAAATTCTTGGATCATTTTTAAAACATACATATACTTTTTGATAAGATAGGAACAGTTTAGTTGTATAGCTTGCAGTTTGTGCTGGTGTGAAATTGAAAATACCTAAATTTAATTTTATATGAAACTCTAGAGAACAATAGATTTATTTTATGGTGTTAATTTTAGTGTTTTTTAAATAGATATCTTTTTTGTAAACATACAAACTCAAGAGAAGTCTGAGCTACATGTATGTTGAATTAGACCTAAAAAAAATTCAAACTACATGTGGATTAATGTTTGAATATGTGAGATATGATAATAGGTCTTTGATAAAATCTCTTCCCAGGCCTCTTAAAGGAGGAAGCCGGTGTGTTTAGCTGGGCAGAGGGACAGCTGATAGTCAGCCATATCCTGCTCTATTTCATCTGATAGCTTTAATATAGGCCCTGTCCTGCTCCCTTGTTTTGACAACTGGCTGTCAAATAGATTTCAGGGTGCCAAATTTGACTCAATAAACAACCCTTTTTTGTTAACATCTTCAAAGTACTGACATTTTAGCAGTACTGCTAGTTTTTAGTGTTTATGTAGTAAGCTGGGAAAGGTACTTGTGTTTGACTGAAATACAATAGCATGCCTATGGAAATGTATGCACTCAGTCATTGCCCCTGGAGGGACATAAGTGTATACTAAATATTGTATTCTGTGAATATATTCTGTATTTTCAAAGACTAATACAATTTTGATAGAGATGTTGACATTACTTTATAAAATCCAACAAGTGATTTTGTAATATATATAGTAATATTAAAAAAAAATCCACTTAGTTTTAGAAATGATGTGTTTGCCCAACGCTTGATATCAAATGCGTAGTAATCTACAAGTAGTATATTTACACAGGTGGTTGTAATTAATGCTTGTTTAGTTAAACTTTCATACTCTGGTTAAAATGACTTTATTAATGGGTTGGGTTGCAGAAAACCATTAATTATGTAAATTACAATGTATAATTGTACCTAGAAAGTGTGGATGCAATATGTTAACAAACATAGATACATGTATATTAGCATGTACAAATATGTCACATGCATGACAACCAGTTATGCAGATAATTTGAACAAAAGAAAATTAAACAATTTTAATATGTATTAAAATAAAATTTTATCTTTTGCCTTTAAAAAGGTTCCAATTATACTTATATTAATTTTTTTTTAAAATGCTAATTGTGTACAATGAACCAGGCTATTGTACTGTACAATATCATTTTCTGTAAAAAAAAATCTTGAATGCTGTTTTTTTTTTCTACAACTTATTATAGCTGAAAGAAACATTTGAATATATTCACTTATACTACTACATGTAATTGAACAACTATTCGGATAGTAAATTTGATCTTCAAATATTTATTGCTGTTCGAAATTCTAGCACAGATGCCAAATTAAGGACAAACTATCATAGTTAAGTATTGCTTTGGTAATGGAAACAATGATTGTTCAACATATGTATATCATTGGTGGGGGGGTTTTGTGACAAAAATTGGCCTCTAAGTAACATAAACTAATGCTGCAAATTTATGTATGTGACAGATGTCTTAAAAAAACGAATGTTCAAATATTGTTTGAATAATAAAAAGGAATGTTCGAATATCAAAATTTACTATTTTTATCAGCACTACATCTTATTGTACTTCTGTTATTATGGGATAAACATGCTCTTCGTTAGAACTAGATCAGATAAAGTATGGAATCTGAAAATACTAGACCAATTCTGGATCAAAACTGGTATTGGCTCTAACTATGAGGCTTTTATCCCAAAATTAAGGAACAAAAATACTATTAATACTGTTCATTTTCTTAACGACAGAGATTACAAGACAGATAATGTTTTCAAATTTCTACAGATGGTTTGATATTTTGGTGATGTATCCACGCAGCAACATTAAAACAAAGAGAAGAGCTCCAAGTATTCATAATCTAGCTGAGAAAGAGAATCAGCAGGTGAGCAAGTTAATAAAAAAATTATAATGGGGGACTTGTAAGTGTTGGAAAGGAGGATAAGTTTGGACCCTGCACTTGTTTCAAGACGCAAAATACATACGAATGCGACCCATATCAATAACGTCACAGAGAAAAAACGTCCGTGCATCACTTTTGAATCTCGGTCGCGTTGAAAAACAGGCTTCAGGGTCCAACTTATCTCCCTTGTCAACCTTTACAAGCCTCCCATTACCATTGATATTACAAGATTGATTATTGTCTTAAAGAAATTAAGATTAATTATCGTTTAGCTTCAGTCTTTGATCTAGCAATTGAAACAAAAGTTTCCCTTTTCAATGAAAATGTTTACTTCTTCCTCAGATATTATAACCAAAATGCACCTTTTAAAGTTTTTGGAATAAGTTAACTCAATGATTTGATGATTTCTTTAATAAATATGTATAAAAAATCTTTTAAAACAGGATGGGAAACATTCCAAGAATCAACAAAACCTTTCTGAATCCCGAAAACCATTGGAAACATCGACGATGGAAAACAAAACATTTGGTAACTCCCGCTTTACAGTCATATGTCATGGCTCTGATAGTTTAGATAAAGGAAAGTCTGGCATTGACTCCACTCCATTCACCACACATCGGGGAGTCAGGAGTCTCAAACATAAGAATGACAAAGCCTACCAAGAGGGGCTGAGAAAAAGTAACAGTATGTATGACTTAACAGAGGACACAAACTCTGAAGAAAAATTAGGCCGGTCGCGCCTCCGAAGTCGATCTCGTGACAGATTGGATGACTTTAATTATATATCAGACAGCAATCCATATGCAACCCTTCCACGGTCTCTACGCACATCAAGATTTGACATGTATGGAAGTTCAGATCGTGCTAATAAAGGGGACAGTTCATCCCAGAGCTCACAGACATCTATAGAAGACCGTTCACGGGGTGGCAGTGTAGGACGAGATGAACCAGATGCTGCCTCCGGTCCGCGTCAGGCAGGTGTGGGTCAGCAGAAAGGGGAGCTAACTCATGAAGAATTGGTGGGCTCTAGAGGCAACGAGACTGATGAATTAAAGGTGAGTCTTAGAACATTGTTTTTTGTACTTCTTTGAAAGGACACCCAAAAGCATAAACTTATAAATGTAAAATATATAATATATTTCCTTTCAATAAAGAAAGCTGTTAATTTTAATCTAAGATGTGAACCTTTCGATATTGTGCCTTTAATGCTTTTGGCAACTGATAAATTATAATAGTTAAAACGCTTGCTTTGCTCTTAGAACTTATTTATCGGCCTATAAGATTAGTGCTTACATCTAAGGGGAAGCTCAGTAGTTTAGCTATTGCAATGGAGCTTTGGAGTTCTAACAAGCAAGGGAGGTAAGTGTGCTTGGCTGTAGATGGAGTGTGAATTACTTCCCCTGATTTCAGTTGGCCAAAGGGGAGGAAGATGTTGATAATGATTGGTCATGTGATGAGGAGTCAGAGGAAGGGGGAGATAATTTCAGTGAATCTGAGGTATCAAATCATTCAAGTTCATATATCTCTGGGTTCTATAACTTCATACATTTAGCATATCAAAGTGTTGGAGGAACTAATAATCTCAGTTTACTAATTTATAGCAACTTATTTATGATATATTCTCCTAATACTTCATACATGTGTATTTTTAAATTAATACCAGATAATTTAACAAGGTTGGGGTCATTAAAGGATCAGAGTGAAGTCTCGTTTTAGGTTTATGTATGGGTCGGATAGCTGTGAACACTATTTGTCAATTTATGACAAATTTGAACATGTTCTATGATTAGTTTATTTCAATGATTGTCCCATAAGCTTACTAATGTATCCTCATTTTGTGGGTGTAGTATAATGTTTCCAATATATCTTTTGTTGTTCTGATTTTTCTGTTATATTTAACTAACAGTTTAAAGGATTATGAAAGTAATATTTGTGATATGTTACTATTAGTTTTAACCTTTTAGCCTCTGTAAAATACTACAGCACAAAGCAAACATGAAATAACATTAAATATGGCTACTTAAAAAATTATAAGGACTTGCAAATGGTTATGAAAAAACAAACAAACATTGAACTGAAACATTATAAAACTTTTCAGTTTTCGCTATGTTAGTTGTGCGTGGTTGGCGGCAGCTTCATATTCTCAGGGCTGAGTTGTTCAAAAGATAACCAAGGTTACATGCCACTTTTAGGCCCGCACCGTGGCTTAGTGGTTAGAGCGTCTGACTGGCTTGACTACTGATCCTCGGATCCTCCTTCGATGTACGGCACGGGTTCGATCCCCCCAGTGGACCTGCTTAGGTACAGAGGGAGTCACATAGGTGACTTTGGCTATAGCGAGGGTGGTTTTTCCTTGGGTTTCTTCACGGTTTTCCACCATATCAAGTAGAATTGTCTAAGAAGTGGAGAATCTGTCGTTATATAGGTGAAATGACCCTGAGTAGGCCTACGACGTTAAAAACCAATCAAACAAACATCCCACTTTGCACCGTCACAAATAAACTATATTGTGACGTGACTTTGATCAACAATGGTTTAAAGTTAACCTCCTTTGAGCAACCAGCCCCAGGTGTTCTCTGAGCTAACGGGCATCAGAAGCCGATTTGTTATGGTATAAGGCTATCTTTCATGTTTTCCCTGTGTCATCTTTGTTTGTTGACGGTTTACCCATTGGGCTTTACAAACCATCATATGAGTGAAAAAATGTCAAGTAAGGCCTTAATCTCCTGTCAAAGTAATAACAGTTTTGCATAATAACTGAGTTTGGTAACAGAAATTGCCTTGTTATGCTAGTGAGTAAGTTGCATCATGGAAATGAAGGGAAAAAAATAATGATATTTTATGAAAATCATATACTTTTTATTTAGTTTAGATATTTACGGAACTTAAACTATTATATAAACTGTTTTACATGAAAACTTTTTTGTCATTCTTTTACAAAGTTACTTGTAGCAAAACATTAGCAAAGATGTCATCATAGAAGGTCGCACTGTGGAAGTAAAGTGAAACATACCAAATATAATAATGAGATTGTCTTGATTGAATTTTACCACAGCCAGAGCCTGTTTGATCTGATTTTCAATCTAGACGTGCAAACCTTAGATTTCGATTAAATTCCAGTAATCTCAGATTAGAAACACGGCTTGTTTTTTTTTGTTGCTTTTTTTTTTCTTTTTAAATTTTATAATCAGATTATTCTTTGCATTAAATCCTTGTTTTGATCTCCTATTTTTCGGGCTTCCTTTCTGGTTTATTTCGGGATGATCTTTGCTTCCCCTTATCATTACTGAAGACTTGTATGTTATAGCGACTATAGCATGGGTTTTAGTGGCATTTATTATATGCATGTTATGTTAATACTACAGATAAAATGAAAGTCCTAACCTTATAAATATCATAGTGTGGTTGTAGAGTGCTAGTTTTGCATTGGGCTGCTAAGAAATATACCTATTATTATTGGTTTTGTTTTATGTTATGAATAATGGGCTTATATTTACATGTTTGTCAGTTTGTTTTTGAAGAGTTTGTATGGAGTTTTGTTTATCCACAGGTGTCTTTATCTCGTACACGGTGCATGTTTCGTAGGTGTGGTTGTAAGATACATAATCAGTCATCAGGTCAGATGGTATGTTATTAGACTGACAGGTGTCTGAGCATGGCTACACTAATTATCTTATATCTCCTTTAATATCTATATCATTCTAACTGCTTGTTAAGTCAATGTTGAAGATGTCTACCTCTCCTCGATGAATCTCGTCTCTTCTTTTACTTAAGTCTATTCAGTAGTTTTGCATAATAACTGGATGTTTGTAAATATTCAATGACATATTTGAAAAAAAAACCTTAATCAACATTTACAGAATTCATATTAATTCCATAATCTAATTGTTTTTCTCTGTATAAATACACATTTGGATTAACAGATCAGGTCTGATCATTTTAACCTGGAATTACATTAAAACCTAAACATTCTCACAAGATTTTCACTATACATTTGCCTCTTCTTCTTTTTTTGCGCAATCTACATGTACATGTAGGCTAGATGTAGCTACAATGTATTAAAACTAACGTGTATCCTAATTGGTTCATGTTTCCAATATTGATAATGCATTTACCTGAAATTGTACTGAAAACTTCTGTTAGTATGTACAGGCTTTTGTTTCTTTTGCTCCTATTATTAAACCTCATTCAATAGGTAACAAAACAGAATGTTACTTAAGAGTAAATATATACTGGTATAAAGATGATAAGCATTTAAAACACACATCATTTAAGATACATTTACTCTGCGGCTACGTTTTAATCTGTGCTAAGCTTTTGAATAACACTGTGGTTGTATAATACAATTGAGTCTACATTAAGTTATTTATTGCAGTGAGTTTATATCTCATGCTGATTATTTTTAACATAACTTGCATATATTCTTTACATTTAAAAAAATGTATTATGCCAAAATCACTAAACCAGATTTTCAGAACAACTAAAACAATAGAATCATTTCTGGATAATATGTAGAACCAAAAATATGCATTAATGTCTAATCCCTGCTTAAATATGTAGGCAAAGTTCAATTTTTTAAAAAATTTAAAGTTGGTGTGTTATATACAGTATGCATTAACCAGTTGGCTACTTGTGCTGACGACAACTATGAAAGTAAAGCAAGGTAATATATTAACAATAACTAATAACATGGTGAGGATTGACAGCCTATAATTGGGAGAAATTTGGGTCATGCCATCTTTAGCCACTGTAGCTCAGTCAGTAGAGTAGAGTGTTGGTGATGATAGCCAAAGCCCCAAAGTTTGTTGGTGGAGGCTTGCCAATTTACATTTATTACAAACACATATGATCCATGTACCAGTGTGATTAATCTCCGGAAAAATATTTATCCCATAGTTTGGCCATTGGCAGTGTATTAACATGAGTGACATAACAAAAAGTTATGTCACCCAGTGAAATAAAGAGCTGCAAGTTTGATTAGGTCCCAAAACTTTCATTGATAAAATCGACCAATTAGGTTGCATTAGAAGAGTTCGATGGCACATGTCAACTGCCTGAATTCTTTCTCTGCGTTTCTTTGAAAGGCCTGGTGCAGTTCTGTGATGTGTCCAGCGCATTGTTACAAATTAATCAACGGTTGAAATCCATTTGTCAGGTTAATTTAATTTAGACGTGTTTTAAACTGATGAAAAAAAGACTAAAAACTAACGCAAGTGTCGCATACTCAGAAACTGCAGTGATTGTCCTCCAACTTAACTTGACTTACATATCAACAATCTGACCCAGTTTTCTTCAATTTCATGAATGGGTTTACATTTTGTTGACCAAGTGATATTGATTAAATTTAATTCATAAAGAAAAATCCGGACCAAAGTAAACATTGATTAAAAATTGGTTACATTTGCTAATTTAATCACGTAAATGAGCTGGAAATATATTTCCTGCGACCGAGATCGAGGTGTGTTATGAGGCTCCAGCAGGCCTGTCAACTCAAACTTCTTGCTTATATGACAATTGTGGGGTATATTAATGACCTGTAAATTCAGGAATAAATTAAGAAAGGGATAAATAGGATATAAAATTTTTGATCCAGGATATTACATTTATCAAACTTGTCATGTAATTTATATTTGTACCTCGCCAGAGGCTCGGTACAAATAGAAATTACACCATTTGTTTGATAAATGCAATATCCTGGATCACATAATTAATATCCTCTATATTATATAAGATGATGGAAAAATTTAAAGCACATATCTTATGCCTCTAAGACATAACATCACAATTTAAAGTTTGTTTAACTATATTAGCTAATATCAAACAATACATTTTTTTTTTCACATTTGTAAGATACATGCAAAGGTTTGTAACTGTTGTAGACTTTCCAGTATTTGTGGTTTCAGTTGTTATTTATACTGTTAAATTAGCTTGTATTTGATAGCCATGTAGAATAGATGCTTAGTTTTTGCTGGCTTGTGCATATTTATTTATTTTCTAACTTTAGATAAGCTTAATTTAGTACTGCATTCATTTATTATTTTAAATTGCCGTTTTATTAGGACTTATAACTTGTTATATTTATTATTTTTACATAATATCACAATGTACATGTAGTTTAGCATAAAAAATAGTACTAAAACGGAAGTTTATTTTACTTAGTTTGTACCTAATTAACAATACAAACTTATACCACTGTATTGCTTTTTACATAAATACAAAAATCAGTTCAATAAAATAACAAAAAAAAAAAAGATTCATCCTTTCTTTCCAATACATCATAGCAGATAAGAAATATTCCCTGTTTTGTTTCTGAAAAAAATAAATATTTTGTTAATAATTTTGACCTGTTGGGTCAACTCACGGTTTAATCCGACCTCTTGGGACAACTCCGGAAAAGTAGCAGTATGTCTAATTAAGGGGAGGTAATGGAGCACCAAAAGATAACTAGTTAATGCATGTTCTTATTGATCTGGTAGATGGCAAAGTCATGGGAGGTGCCCCAGGTGTCGTCTATTAGTCAGAGCACAGAGGTTATCACTGGGGTAAGTCTATCAACACTCATCTAGTAGCTGGCTCTCTCTTCTCTCTTTTAGTTTGATTTGGTTGTCTCCCCTTTCTTCTGATCTACAGTGCTTACAAATACTGCACTGCACAATGCACATACACACGGTAACTTCTTACATATAAAGTAAAGTGTAACATAAGAACACACTTATCAAGGGTAGTGTTGAAAACTAAATAAATTGTGTCATATTTGTAGTAAATTTGTAGGTAATAAAGGACAAAGTTGTGTACATTATTAGTAAAAAAAAATAGTATGCATCTCACAGTTCCATTTTATGATAACCCAAAACTGACAACTTATACATGTACATTTTAGTTTTGACTAAATCTGGCAAAATATATATAAACATGTTACACCTTTTTCTTTGTTATTGTTCTCTATTTCGTTTTTTTATTTTTTTTTTGTTGTAAATATTTGCGTAATGGGTGAACATTCTCACTTAAATATGAATTGCTTTGTGTATATTTTAAATTGGGATATATCAAGCCCCTTAGGGATTTACTCCCGTTAATTGCTATTAATTACCAGACTGTAACATCATTTATATATGGTAAAAAAACTGAATAAACATTCAATTCAATTGAATAAAAAAAACAAAACAATTAAAGTTCAGAAGATCAATAATTACCTGGTTGAAGTTAAGACAAAAGATGTTTATACTTCTTATTTGTATGGTAAGAATTGTGGATTTGGTGCATATAAAATAAAATATTTGTATTGCAATGTAAGAAATTTAAAAGTATGTCATAGAGGATATACAATTATGAGTTACATGTAAATGATTAGAAGATGGTTGCAAGGTATTTTGTTTTTAACAGCTCAGATGTGAAAAGTTGTGAGGGATTTATATCATAATCAAAACCCTGCACTTCAGAAAGGTTTGGATTTACCAGAAATATTCAAGAAGGCTTTCACATATATTCCAGGTTGTAAGCACATTTGACTGCTGATCTTCCTTCGATATACTGCATGAGCTAAGCTGCAGAGTGGACCTGCTTACGTATATGGGAGTGTCACATGAGGTGACTTCGGCATCACATGTGTGGTTTTTGCAAGGTTTTCTCTCGGTTATCCCCTTTATTGAAGTGTGCCTTGTCCATGGTCAGCTGTTGTCTTGGATGCAAAATGTTCCATCTTCATATTTGTAATTGTTAACTGTTATTCCATTAGACAAAAACTAAAGGAACGTCTAAACGCCTAAAGAAAGTTCATGTAACAATTTGCCAAAAATTTGTAGTGTCCAGAAATATAGGTTCCTTCACCCATTGCCGACATGTTGTCACACGTTCCTGAGTGAAATAAATAATATTATAAGTATCATGGCTCAAAAGACCAATCAAAAAATAAACCCCCAAAATAGCACCCCACTAATTGTTTTCTGTTGTTTTTAGAGAACTTGTATCACTCAAGTCTGTGTCTTGTATTTAGCCTTTGTAGTCAATAAGATGAAAGAGCTGTGGATAAAAAATCTCTTTTCTGGAAACCGTAATATTCTGCGGTATTGATTCTGTTTGTGTCTGAATTGTTGTTAGATTACAAGCTACATGTACATGTAGTTATATTGATGCTGTCCTATTAAAATGGATGTATAATAATTTTTTTCTTATAGTGTGAAGATGGTGTTTGTTCAGAGAATTTTGTCCGTATTGTGTCTGAAATTGAACAGGTTGCTTGACTTTTACATTGACGGGGGAACTGTTAATACAAATATAAAAAATCTTTTAAAATATATTTGTGCCAGAATTTTTACTAACATTTCATCTTTCAGCTACAGACAAGGCACTTACACGCTTTTTACGGCCCAAAATATTCTCATTTTAATTATAAAATTAATTACATTGAAGGAGATAGTTAAACTTATATCTAAATATACCCATGTTTGATTTTAGGAACTCTCCTACGCAAAGAAAGGTTGGCTTATAAAAAAAGGCCCCCTTGACATGGTGAGTTAAATTTAGGTTTCATTATTATTCCTTAAGTACATATTTATTAATTTACTCTCTTGAAAACTTGCTGACTAACCACTTTACTTCTGTAAAAAGTAATAAATGCAAGAAAACCAAAAAAATATTATTTCTTAGTCTGACAAAGAGGCACTTCAGGCATTGAAATGCTTCATCAATTGGACTGTTTTCAAAGTTTTAAAAAAATTGGGATAGTAATTTTGGGTTCCAAATATATACAGTAGTCTATGTTATAACTGTAAACTTACCAGGAGTTTAAGGATGACATAACCCTTCTATAAAAGATCAAGAGGTTATAATGCCAGGAGGTGGATTAGGAACTGTCAAAGGCTTTTGTCATGAATTTGGCTGGCCAACTTGTCTGAGAAGAGATTAGTATGAATAACCTGTGCCTGTAATATCTTACAAATTAGCAGGCACTGTGATAAGCAGCCTACTTTATACTTGCTTTAACAGTTCATGGTTAAAGGTCCCAGCTAATCATAGAACAGTTTAGATTGTATACAGTTAGTATCCTCTTAGATTCCTCTATAGTAAAACTGGCAGCGCTATTCTAAAATGATTTTCTGTTTCAAGATCAACATTTACTGATATGCTATGCTTTTGTATGTGTCATTCAAAATTGACCATGCATTTGATTCCATCTGACATGCTGGACAATGGAAACCAGTTATCAATGTAATTGTCCTATACCTGTGACAAGCTTTCTATCATGGTGTGCACAACAAGTTTTTGACACTTTCTGCGTGATAAAAACTTTCAAAATCAAATGTCTGCTTTAGTTAGACAAGCAGTCTTGAATACAGGAAATGGGAAGTGTTTCCCCCGCTGATCGAGAGGAAAAAATCTTGTAACACATAAAAACTCAACTATCTGCTTCAGTTAAACAAATAGTGTTGCATATAGAAAATATGAAGATATTTTTCCGGCAGAGTGACAGGGTTACAACCTTTTGAGTTCAATATCAGCTTAAGTTTTCCAATCCATCTGGAAGATATCAAATGTGAAGGTCTTTCCCCAGATGATTGTTAGGGTTAAAAACTATTTGAGTGCAATATCTGCTTTAGTTTGGCAAACACTCCTTGGATATCATTACGTGTTGTGAGTCCACAAGCTGCTTTAGTTTGGCAAACATTTGTGGGATATAATTACGAGTTGAGATTATTTTGATAGATTCCCTGTGATAATGGCATCTCACTGGATGTTATCGTACAGACGTAAACAGATCTACGATGATCTCATGTTTCAGGAATGGAAGAAACACTGGTTTGTCTTGAGTGGAGATTCTTTACGCTATTATAAAGATTCTCGTGCCGAGGATACTAATCAGTTTGACGGACGCATTGATTTGTCCACATGTCAGCGTATCAAAGAGGATCAAAATGCTAGAAATTATGGATTCAATATCAAGGTAAGAGCTTAATTGTGCATTCACATACTAGCACTACCTGTGTTAAAGGGTCTTTCAAGTGAGTTTGGCTTTCCCGATTCTGGTAAAGTGTCTTATTAGCATTCTACTTATCCAACATTCCCCTGGAGACGTCACTGGCTAAATAGTTTTGTGTTGTGGATTAAAATCCCATTGCTATGTCACCTGATTTTTTAAGCCTAATATCTCCATAAATAATGCAAATTTGTTAATGAAAGAATTTGAAAATTGTACAGCTGTTTATGCTGTTTTTATGACAATTTGGTGGTATAGACCATTTAGGAGAACCTTTAAACAGACAATTTGTTGAGCAGCAAGATGAACAGATTTGTTTGGCAACTCACATTGTGCTCAATATTCTGCTCTCTTTGCATTGTCTTAATGTGTTTTTGATACACTGCTTGGCTGCTTGCATAGTCCTGTAACTATGGTTTCTGTTATTTTTGTAATCCAATAAGAATCTTCTTGGTGCCTTGGCGGCAGCATACTGTGTCCTGTTGCTATTAATAATGAGAGCATCCTTCACCTATTGAGTTGGCATGGTGTTGTATGTGTCAAACACTACAGTGTTAAACTCAAATCAAATATAAATCTAATATTATTATCATTTTTTTTTTACAGAACCAAAATGGGGAATATTTCTTATCTGCCATGACCTCTGGGATTCGAAACAACTGGATGAAATCTTTGAGTAAATGTGTAGAATACAACAAACAACGCACAAAGTCTAGTCTGTGTAGTGAATCATCAAGTTCAAGTAGTGTAGAACGATCTCCTCGGCAAGATCTGGATTTAGCCAGAACATCATCAGACAGTTCTTTAAGACGTGTCGGAGTGAGAGACACCCCGACTAGAAAATTGGACACGGCCAAACCTGTTCGCCGACACTATTCAGATTTGAATTTGAGGAATGTTAGTGATATGGTGTTAGTAGACGATATAAATATAAGTAACACAGAGACCAGTTCTGCTGGGCTAAGTCGTAGTAGAAGCCGAGAGTTACATAGAAAAGCACGACGATCTCTTACAAACGATGACACTAAAAATATTAATCTTAAATTTTTGGAGAGCCTTGATGATGAGAGCATAAAAGGATTGAGTATTGATAAGAGAAGTCGCAAGTCTGACCTGGGTCTTCTCAGGAAGTATTCAGGGGAGGACCTTGGGTTATCTGGCCCACCCTTCAGACGCTATGTTGAAGGAAGTGACAATGTGTCCGTTTCTGTCGACTCGTCTCTCAGAAGTAAATCTGGTCGCCTTGATGATCTCCGTGACGAGGATAATTTAGAACAGAGATCCAAATCGCCTAGTACACGTGTTAAAGAAAAGACACGCTCTAAATCACCTCGACTTCATTCCCCGCCACCTGTTTCTGGATCTTCTGTGTCTGATCAAGATGGAGACCTCATTCAGGTACGTTAATACACAGCATTCACTTTTATCTAGTGTTGGGATTCAGAACAATTTGTAAGAAGATAGCATTAATACACAATAGTGAGACATGTAAAACCCTTCTTATTAAAAGAATATTAGTGACTTAATGCATGATTAAGAACTAGGTGTTAAAATCTGATTCGCTGATCTCGGCAGCAGGAAGCTCGTCATTCAGTGCGTGGGAAATACAGTGACACAACACTTTAAACAATGATGAACTCATCCAATCAGCTGCTACTATCAATTTGCCAAACTCTTTTGCTGCATGGGCCACCATATTTTGAGTGAAGTAACTTTGGCATTAGATTAAGGACGAGGCATATACACCTCAGTTAGGTTCCCCTGACATTTAATTAAAATATATTGTTGGTAATTAAATACTAAGACAATCTGACACAACAAATTTTGGGATAAAAATGTCCACTCGTGAGCCCCTCGGGGTAAGGTATGTTTTGAACAGTGAACATATAGACAACTCCAAGGGGAACGGTAAGTTTTCAATGTGCAGAGCATTCATATAGCGTTTCACACTCTTGTTGTGTTACGTCTAGTTAATGTTGCATACAGGCGGGTGGGAGCTTCCTGATGTCCCAGTTCTGTTTGGGCTAAGGGACAATCCGACATCAGGAAGCAAAATTGTTTGTGTTTTTTTTCTCCGTCCTTGTCCTGTCTTGTCTTTTATGTTGCCAGTGATCGATGTCAAGGGTGGTTTCTTTCACCCATTGGGCTGGCATGCCGTCAAATAGGTGAAATAACCCTGAGCACGGCGTTAAACCCCAATCAATCAATCCCACTCGAGAGAAGGAAAAAAAAATCCCTGCCGACCTGCAAGGAGTTTGGGAACTTGGGATGGAATTTTTTCTTCTCATAACGGGACACTTTTATCCCAAAACCATGATATGGGAGATTCTTTTTCCATTATAATTACTTGTCTTTTTGAATAAACAACAAGAAGCAAATGAGTTTTGCAACTTGTCCAGTGATACAAAATTCCAATCAATTAATCATTCAGAAGTGATACATTTATATGACGTCACAAAATGGGTTTAAAGTTTTGCAGAGTATTATATGGGAATTATATGATGAAGTTTTATATCTTTATATTTATTAATAAAGCGATTAATAATGAAAAGATTACTGAAGAAAGCATATTGTGGCTGTTTTAGAGTACATGCATGTATCTATCGATCTATTACAGAGGACTGAAAAGAGGCTAAGTAGACAGAACAGTGTAGATGATTTAGATGCTACATCTAACAATGTGGTGGTGGATCTTCTTGAAGCAGAGGTAACAGCTTTTCTTCACAAATCATGTGTTCCTGAAATGTATTGTCTTTGATTTGTTTTTTTAGTCATTATGCATATCATCTGGCATTTATTTCGTATTTAAACAGTTTAACCCCTTACAAATGGTAATATTCTGCCCCTTTTACATTTTTTAAAAAAATTCTGCTTACTTTGATATCATTTTACATGTTTAAGCCCCCAAATTATTGATTTTTTCTATATTCCCACCAAATTTTGTGAGAACAGGATGTGCTATTAAGTTGTTCTCCTCACAGTCAAGGCTGATACCAATATCATGCAATGGGCATTAATTAATGTTATAAAAAAAGTAGCAATTGCTTTCAAAAAGGATTTGGTTCTATATGAAGTAGTATTGTTTATAAAGCCAACATATTTTACGGTAGTTATTGTAAGTACATGTGTATTATGCTTAGCCTATTATTTTACAAATAGATATTGAAATGAAATGTTCCCCCACCAGGTTGATTCGTTGAAACACCAGCTAGAGAAGACACAGAGTGAGCTGCAGGATGTACATATGAATAACACAGAGTTGAAAGGTCACCTTCAGTCACTACGAAGAGATCGGGATCCTCTACAAGGTTTAATGACAGACTCTCCTCATTCTCCTCAGGTAAGTCTAGTAATTAGCACCTGTATTGATAGAGGTAACTTTTTGTTTTGTTATTGAACCACACTCTCTACAGGTAAGATGGAAATTAGCACCTACATGTATAGTTTTTCAAGAGGGCTGGAACTGCCTGATGTCCCGGTGCTCTTTTAGCTTAGGGACACCAATCCTTGTCTCGTCCTGTTTTGATGTTGCCAGTGACGCCCAGGGTGGTGTCCGCCACTCCTTCACCTTGGGATGGTACATCGTCATATAGCCGAAATACTACTGAACATGGTGTTAAACACCCTACAATCAATCAATCAATCGATCATTCATGGTTTTTGTTTTCCAGGATGACCCAGACAGTAGCTTAGAATACAGCATGGACCTATCCACCTCACAGGTAAAAACTTGACAGAAACAAGTGCCTTAGTATTACTTCTCGCATGGGAATCTCTTTTTAAACTGATATTTATAGACACAACAAATGTCAAGTATATTTTAAGGGGAATATTACTTGGATAAATTTTAAAAATATAAATATTTTTTATATTGTCTTGATTGAAATCACACAAGATATGCTGAATAAACAGAAAGATGTAGTTTCATTGCTAGTGTAGTCAGTTGAGCTTATCAATACAAACATTTATTTATTGATTGTTTAAAACTTTGCATAATTTTCACTGAATTCATATTGTTTTTCAGTCATTCCATCGAAAACAACAACGAGATTCTCAAGATACCATTCGTAGACAAAAAACAGAAATTGATACACTCAAATCTAAGTTGGATATTTCCCTCTCCAAACTAACTAAAACCGAACAAGAGTTGGGAAAGGCTGTGAATAATTTGAAACAGGAGAAGGAGAAGTTTCTGCGTCTTTCTGATGACTGGAATGCCAGAATTAAAAGTTTGGAGGACCAGTTACGAGACACGGCTTCCATGTTGGATGCAAAGAAAGAAGAGATGTCCTCTAAAGAAAGTGATAACAAAAGACTGAATAATGATGTGAAAGCGTCATTGGAGAAACTCAGAAACTGTGAACGAGAAATATTAAAGCTCAAGGCTGTAGAGCGTGATTATAAAACCACTAAAGAACAATTAGATAATACTGAATGTGAGTTAGCGTCCACCAAAGCTAAGCTGAGAGCCCATGATGTGAAGCTAAGGAAAGTGGAAGAAGAGTATGAGAAACATTTGGATGTGATTGAGTCTCAGTTTTGTGGAGACCGAGATGAGTTAGAACTGCAGTTGGAAAATGTTCAGAAACGATTAGTCCATGTCCATAGGCAGAGCACCATTACAGATAATGTCAACAGTGACATGAAAGACATTTTACTGGAGAAAGATGAAATTATATCTCAACTGGAGGAAAAAGTTATAGAGACTGACAGCAAGATGGTGCAGCTGAGTAAGAGACTCAAGGACTCTGATCATAAGTCCTCAGAGGCTGAGCAATCTGTCAAAGCTATTGAGGAACAAAAATCCAGCCTGCAAGCCAAGTTAAAGAAAACTGAAAAAGAACTTGCACTTCTAAAAACAAAAAGGAAAGACCCGTCTAGTAAACTGTCTGATACATCAAAGAAAGGTTTAACCCAGGTCAGTGGTGAGATGGAGAGTTTAAAAGCAATCAATAAAAACCTCCATGAGCAAAACGAAGCTCTGGAGGCTTCCATTGCAGTCCTTAATGATCGTGTTTCTGATTTAGAAGAAAGATGTGACACCAAACAGAAACACATCGATTCACTTCTAGTAACAGGGGATGTGAGAAATTATGACAAAGTTCTGGAAGAAATGAAGATTGTCAGTACTAAACTGGTTCATCTGGAGCATGTGCTTCATGACTACAACTCTAAACCTGGCCAGTCAGTTCCTAAAGAACGGCTACAAGGTCTGACAGAAACAACATCTCTGCTTCGAGAACTGCTATTAAAATTAGACACCACTAATCAGGCATTAGAAGACAATGAGTCTTCAACAGACAGCACAGTCTTTCAGCATAAAATCACAGTCAGCGGCTCCTCTAATCCTCAGGCTATTTTAGATGAATATTTAGAACTCAAAAAGAAATTTGACAAGGCTGTTTTTGAAATTAAGAAATTGAAAAAGGAAGTGAAAGAAACGGAAGCAAACTTTGTAAAACTTGAAAATACAGAGAAGTTACTGCGTTGTGAGAAAGACACCATTACTAAACAATATCGTAAACAACTAGAGCAGATGAATAGACGTGTGGTGGAGCTTTCTGCAAAGGTGTCCTCGCCAACAGGGCTACCACCAAAATCTGTTAAATCAGGTTTGTCTGTGGAGCTGGACTCCCAGCTTAAATCTTTAGAGCATAATGTAGAATTTGTAGAACATGCTATTAAGAGTCAAGACAACGAGGCAGCAAACCTGAAACAGCAGATAGGACTGGTAGAACAAGAAGTCACTCGCAGTCAGGAAGACCCTCCAGTTAGTCCCTCACCTACTTCTCCTAATTTTCCAACACCATCTAGTCCCAGCAACAGTGTGCAACTCACTGCCAAACTTAAACAAATGAAGCTTCAGCTAGAATCCACAAATTCCAAAATGAAGAACATCACATCTAAAATGGGTGACCAGGCTTATAATCAACTAGAACTGAAAAGCCTAAAGCATAAAGAAATGAAACTCCAAGAACAAATCTTGAAATATGAGAACCATCTTAGGCAGCTGAATTTAGAAATAAGCAGCCACTCTTCAACAGAAGCTTCTGAAATTGGAGGACATCTTCAACATGTTCAAAATAAACTGTCCAATACAGAATCTACCTTAGAAAACTGCAGGTCCAAACTTTCCAGCATAATCCAAATTCTCAATTCTCACCACGGAAAAGACAAACAGGTGGACACTGACACTTTAGCTGTGCTAAAAGAACGGTTAAATGATGTGATGGAAATTGCCAGTACCCCGGTCAGTGTTCATCATCAACTGATGATTGCTGATATTTCTGATAAAAGAAAAGCTCTGGTGTCACAGGTAGAGGGCAGACATCCAGAGTCAACACAGCTTCCATTAATGGAGATTCAGAAACAATCTCTGTATGCAGAGAAACTTGCCTGTGAAGCTGTAATCTTAGGAGAACTAGCTTATCTCATTCAAAAACAAGAGTCAAAAGATATAAACACAGTGCTATTAAGAGACATTCAAGATACTAACTTCAGACTGTTTAAGCTAGAGGAGCAGTTAGGTGTACAGTCAGATAGTGCTAGCTCAAACCCTGAACTGGACCCCCTGGCTTCTTACGCCACACTCATAGCAGACAAAATAATGATGAAGGGTAAACTATCAGCTTTAACGGGATCCAAGTCTGAAGAATTACGTCACTCTGCTGTAATGTTAGCTACCGGTGACAAACCTCAAAGCAGTATTCTGGCTGAAGAAGTCATAGCTCGGACACAGATTCAGGAGAGCATGAACAGTCTCAGTCACTCTTTAGGTGAAACAGTTGAGCCTGTAGAATCCTATGCTGCTCATCTGGCTACCAAAGCACTAATTCAAGGAGAAATAACATATGCCTTAGCTCATATGAGGAATAGAATTCCATCAGGGTTAAGTGGCATCCAGCAACAAAGTGATGCTAAGCAAGAACTGTCAAAATCCATGGAGCTGTTGAACAACCGACAAGCTGCTATGAGCAAGGTCTTTGCAGTTTACCGACGAGAAAAACTTGCCAAATTGGCTAAAACTTTGGCAACAGAAACAGTGAACACTGCTGCTGGAGTTGATCTTCAGTCCAAACAAACAAGTCTGTGTGAACTGGCTCAAGTCGTATTGAATGGTGTGCGTGATCAATACTTCAAAGACTGGGTAGAATCTCAAAGTCAAAATTCTGACAAAGAAAGGGCAGGTGTTTTACAAAACTCTATACACGAGGAGTTCCACTCTTCACTCACCGAATTAAAATCAAAATATGGCCAAGTATTAACCTCTGAGACGTTGACGGTGTGTAAAGGAAAGTCCATTAAAGATGAAATCAAAACACAGTTGGCATCTTTTGCAACAATGCTAGCCCAGTATGGAGCTGTTGTAGGGTTTTCAAAACATTTAAGTATTGTTAGTAAGAGGAAAACCTCTGCCGTAAAAGAACGATCCAAGAAGTCTGACAGTGATGCTCAGTCAGACACTGCTCTGAGAATGAGGAAAATATTAGGAGAAGCTCTGATGAAGGAGGCGAGTACAAAGGAAACCAGAGCCTCAGAATTGAGGAGCAAGATTCGCTCGAGTACAGGTCAAATTGCTGAGTTAGCTGGTCAAATGCCAGAGTTAGCTGGATGGAGGGGAGATACCTTAACAGCATATGCAGATATTCTCATGAGAGAAGCTGTCTTTCAAGCTGAATTATCCTACACTGTTTTGAAATTAAAGATGCAGCATAGAGAAGAACTATATCAACTTCATGATACGTATGAGGCTAGGTATGGTAGACTTGATGCCAATGAAAGCGTGGCAGAATATTATGCTGAGTGTGAATCTTACCTTGCAAAACCAGAAGGAACTCTGGAAGAGGAGCACACCAAAGTAGCAGAAGCTTTAAAATCTGTTGATGCTAGTCTGAAAAAGCTAAGAGTCTCTGTTAAATCTAGCTCTTCCAAAGATCTCCAGGGGCAGACTGAGGCTATTGATAAACTGTTTAAACAAGCGATATCCGTAGTGAAGAAAACCCATGAGGAGACCTCTTATTCTGTCTTGAAGGATATTAAGGATGCCAAGTCTAAAGTTGAAGAGATCATTGATGACCATGAGCGTGAAAAAGAGAGCTTAGTGGCTGAATATGAAGACAGAATAGCTCAGTTAGAAGAAGAAATAGATGCGATAAAGGAGGATCATGAGAGTGAATTTGACCAGTTAAAGCAGGATATGTTTACAGCTGTGAGTGCTATCAGAGCCAGTGAAGTCCAGTCCGAGGCTGACATGAGCAATGAGATCATGACACTGCGACATAACCTCTCCTCACAAAGAGCTAAAGTCATGGTGAGTTCTACTTGCATGTAAACTGTAAATTGTTGAATGAGTTAATGGTAAAACTATAAATTATAAGAAACATTGACACTCCTCTTCTGCAGTATGAAGCACATGGGCTTGCTGACTCACATGTACAATATGGAATCCATTCCTACACTGATAAATAAGGGAAGATCATGGGCGGTTTTAATGAAGGGTCCAATGGTTTTACAATACAGGAATCATTACTGTGTTGTAATTTTAGTAAAACTTGATGTTTACAAAGCAGCAAAGTTGAAAACTAAAGGCATTGTATAGTAGTAGTTACCTTTTAATAATTGTTTGTTTGCTTGGCATTAAATTAAGTCAAATTTTACTTCATCTTTTTATCTTTTTACCTTAATCATAACTAACTTCAAAGAATGTTTTCTGTTTGACAGATGGAGTTAAAGAGTATGAGATCAAGTATACCCCATTCTCAGAGAAACACCAAATTGGCCAGTGCTTTACTGGGAAAAATACAGAATGTCGAGCATATTCTTACAGGATTCAAGGTAGGCTGAATCAGTCAAATAAACAATGTCTAGGATGATTTGCTTCACTTACTGTGGGCTTGCTTTGTTGTCATTTGAGTGAAATAACATAAAGTGTGGCGTTAAAACTTAATGAAACAACGAACAAAATCAATCTAATCTGTTCTCCATTGGTTTTTTTACCTTTCCCCACTCTCAAATTTATTTTAAGACTTTTTCCGAGGAGAGATAGTTATTTGATTTTCTAAACTAGACTTCCCATGACCAAACCACTGTACCTCCTCAAACCTTATACAACAGCAATATACATGTACAGTGGGGCCCGCGCCGTGGCTTGGTGGTTATGTTAGACTACCGATCCTCCTTCGATGTACCGCACGGGTTCGATTCCCCCAGTGGACCTGCTTAGGTAAAGAGAGAGTCCCAGGTGACTTGGGATATAGCAGGGGTGGTTTTTCCGTGGTTTCCTTCCCAGTTTTCCACCATATCAAGTAGGATTGTCTAGGAAGTGGAGAATCTGTTGTCATATAGGTGAAATACCCCTGAGTACGACGTTAAACACCAATCAAACAAACAAACATGTACAGTGCTTTAATTTACATTTTAAGTAAACTTGCTTTGTTCTTGCGAGTGGTTGACTGGAAATATATTCATTGTGGCTTCAGGTTTTTCTTGCTGCCCTTGGCATGGATCGTCAAGGCTGTTTTTTTTTTCACTCATTGGGCCATTACATGAGTGAAATAACCTAAAGTACAGCATAAAACCTCAATCAAACTGTGTTTTCTTTTAGACTGGTTCTCAGGAGAGTCTATTAGAGATTACAAACCAGGATTTCAGCAGCTCCAGTACAGACGAGGAATCTGACGATGATAGTACTGATGGTGAAGATCAGCCAGAGGAGATCGAGGAAACAAGGGGAGCTAAGGTAACTCAAACTCCATTACCTCGGATGTTACTCATTTAAATGACCTTTTTGGCATCCTGTCATTAACATGTTGTGACTTTTGCACTGTTTTGTTAGAAACAAATTGTATTCTCCTGGGTTCTCTTTATAATGTTTGCTGTTGTTTTTTTTGCTCTTTTTTTGCACTTTTTCTATCTTGTCTTTTATGTTGCCAGTGACGTGAACAGTGGTTTCCTCCTCCCATGGGGTTGGCACGCCTTCGTGTTTGCTGTATTTTCATTTCCTGTATCCGACAGCGGGTGGTTGGGCGGGATCTTTCTGGTGCTCTCGGAATTTAAGGGCATCAGGCAGTAGATTTTTTTTTAAGCTGTTGTTTTTTTGCTCCTTTTTTGCACTTTTTCTATCTCGTCTTTTATGTTGCCAGTGACGTGAGCAGTGGTTTCCTCCACCCATGGGGCTAGCACGCCTTCGTG
>JAVFBY010366636.1:0-16540 GCA_034781015.1 Tonicella lineata
ATCAAGCTTGTGATTTGACAAATCTTAGTGTATTTCATTTCCACACTTGATTGTGACTTAAATTCTGGCGAATAAACATCTTGTTAAAAATCCCGAAAAACAGGGGATAATCAGCGAAAAGATGGCGCGGTGATACCTTACAGCTGGAATCTCCTAATGAAATCTCGAGGTAGGTCCGCGAATAACGTTTAGAATGGTAGCAAGTTAGCAACCACTATAATGTAAATCCAAAGATAACCGTATGCATAGAAATATGTTTTTTTTATGAAAAAATTCGATGTTACAAACGTATTACATTAGTGGATTTTCGTTACATTGGTGGTTGCTACAGAGCCTTTTTCTTTAAGCATCGGTGAACACGTTTCATATACTTATATACAATGTATAGTAATATACTGTTTCAATTATATTATGCAAAGTTTTTGGGTTGACTTCTCTTTTTGCCAGCCAACATTATTACAAGGTTAGGAATTCGTAATAAATAATATTTGATAATGCCATTTTCATTGTTTTCAAAAGATACACATATGCATCTGACAATAACATTTTGCAATAACTATATATACGTATAACTTGGATTATTGTTTTTTTGGATGCAATTCACATATGACATCTCGAGTTTATAGTCCATTTAAAGCTTGTCTCTAAGAGTTAATCTAGAACATGATGATTTGTTGTTTTCTTTTAATCCACTTCACTGTGACAGTATACGATTTACTTTTAAAATATTCTACTGACGTGTTTGTGATAGCAGCTATAATACATACCTCCTGGGTGTATTAACCAGAACGTGTTGATCCCCGTACATAGTTCAGTTATGTGTTCACCAGCCACAAACGGTAAAATCTCATCGGGTACCGGTTCCATCGTTGAGATTAACTCCAACTGGACTGGCGTGTTCTCTAGATTTGTCTATATTTTTTTTTTTTAATATTTAAAAAAACTGTTTTAATTAGTTCATTTATTTAACATGTTTTTTCTAATTGTCGTAATTTGGCGAATTGAACAAATACATAAATCGTTAGTAGTGGACTCGTTATTTCAAATGAAAGGACAGTTTTACCCCGTGCCAAACGTGGTCTATAGGCGAATCCTTAACCTTCCTGTTAATTCTTCGTTCAAAATCCTATATTCTTTTCAGTGTCTTAACGGATTGTTTGTGTGATTTGGATTTTTACGAAGTGCGGAAGGTCATTTTACTCGTATGATGGCGTATAAGCCTAAGATGTTAAGGAAACTATACTAGACGTCACAGGCAACACAAAAGACTACACAGAACATTGACAGGACACCACAACAAACGGATTCCTTGTGCCTTTTGTAGTTCAAAGAGAACCCAAGAGAAAGAAGTTCCAGACAATCTTCCGCTTGTTTGAATGAAATCGAATTTTCGAAGAGTTTTCGTTTTGTAATTAAGGACGGCTAGGGGATTTAGCCCGACTAGAAACTAAAAAAAATGTGCTATGTTGACATTTAAGCACATGTATGTAGATAATATGTATACGCTTTAGCTATCAGCGTAAAACTAAAAGTTACAAGACTACAATTTGTTTCATCCCTACAAAGATAAACACAATCCAGTGACTGCACTGTAAAATAATGTTGCAGATTAACAGTTGAATAAGCTGTATTATGACGCAATTTACACTGGTTTCAACTGTATCTAGTCTCTATTTACATAGGATTTAAAAGTAAAATAAATACAATTTTTACAGTGTAGGCTATTGCAATGGTAGACTTTTCTGAAAAATACATGTAATTCAACTGAGATTAAGGTATATGTCCAAACAAATCACAAAAGCCCAGGTACGTTTTTTTGTTGTTACTCCTCGAGAGCCGAATGTCAGATTTGTACTCCACACTGCGACAAGAAAAAATATAACACTTACATAGTTTTCACGAGAGGCTCTTTGGACTTCCTGGAATCTCCCAAACACCGGAAGTACAAAACATTGCTGCCTATTAATGTCTTTGATTGCTTGAAGACCCTACAAAAGGTTGGGAATTGTGATTAGAATAGTACGGATACTGGTTGTGTTTCCGCGAATCGGATTAAAATCAGATCTATATTAGCTCCCCGGTATTGTAATTCCCACTATGTATAGATATGAAGTAATCCTGAAGTGAACGGTGTTCAGTGACGTCAGTTACAGTGGGGTTAAAAAAAACGTCACGGTTAAAATTGTCCAATATAGTCAGATAACATTAGACTGTGATAAACACCAGATATACTTGCTTACGCTTGCTCGCCAGGGCAGTCGGCCGCAGTCCTAGTGGAATTTCCAGACAGGAGCTTTTTAATGTTGAAATGTAGCTCTTTGAATGGTCAACCAATCCACACGGTTGGCTATACGATGCCCTCAGATCTAGCGAAAATACAATGCCGGGGAACTAACTGAGATCTGATTTTAATCATTCCGCAACAAAGACTGACACCCGGTTGATTTAAGTGACTAACTTTAGATATTATATATTACACAAACAAAAAAGTACATATACATTTATGGCAACGCCTTGTTGTATTCACTTTTTCCCTTACCTTAGTGTAGTCCTGTATTGTTACAGTATGGTGTATTCCCGCTCTTTCTTGAGTTTCTGTAAAGATCGTCTGCTCTCTGTCATCTATCACCACAGACGCCAGGCCGCCGACCTCCCATACCTCTACATCAAATATCTATTCGAAAAAAAGAATCAATCATATTTATCTTTTTCCAGTATAGAGTAAATATGACCTTAAGAAGTATAATGCAAAAACATGTCAAAACAAAATGTAGAAAAAGAATTAACATCGATGGACAGAAGATACGTTACAAGAATAGGAACATTGTGGATGAAGTTGTTAAAGTCGGGGGATGAGAAAAGAAAGATAGAAAAGTAACAAATTTGACAATTTTGTGTACCAATATCTATAACAAAATGTGTGTGTGTGTGTGTGTTTTTTTTTAAAGTTATATAATTGACAAACATGTTCTCTTAATACGCTTTTTTCTGATGATTTAATAAAAGGCCAAAGACAGACTTGCGCTATTCTGATGACTTCATAAATGGCCTTTCAGACATAGTCTTGTTCTCTGAATATGCTTTATTCTGATGACATCATATATTACCTTTCGGACAGACTTATACCGTAATGACCATAAATGACCTTTCAGACAGACTTCTATTAATGCTCTATTCTGATGACTTCATAAATGGCCTATCAGACAAAGTTTTGTTCTCTGGATATGCTTTATTCTGATGACTTCATTTATGACCTTTCGGACAGACTTACCTTAATATGCTCTGCACTGATGACCATAAACGGCCTGTCAGACAGACTTGTTCTCTTAATAGGATCTATTCTAATGACTTCATAAATGACCTTTCAAACATTTACAGAATTTACGGTATGAGAAACCATAGCGATGCATAAACGGGCAAAGAACTTTAAATCACATTTACCTCCAAAGTTCTGGAAGACACTTCATACTGACAGAAGTTGGTGCTATAAAACAGTGACAATGTAAGAGCCAAACAAAGGACCACTGATAAACTGCTCGCTAAAACAGCCACCAAGACTGTCCGACCTCCAGATGCAGGCTTACTAAAGATGTCATTCTGGGGATAAAACATATGAACAAATGTAAACTAGACGTTTCAAGTATGATACAAGAGTTAGCCTTCTTAAATTCGAAAAAACGTTCCATGGCCACTGGTCCGACGTAGCTGGGCGGTATCACGGATGAAAACATTCTAATGCGGAAAGCTACGATTCGGGGGCCAACGGCATAGAATCGTAATAAACCCCAAAAAGATGTAAAGTAGAGAAAAGAAATCTTAAAGATACATGGTCGCCCAAAATCGTTGTTGTTGTTTTTTAAAGAGAAACTGCTGATGTAAGCAAGGGCTTATGTGTTTATGTATTAGGTTAACCTTACATTTGAAAGAGGTCGTAATACCGATATGGAATAAACATAAGTTCTTCTCTTACCTACAACTTAATGGCAAATTTAAAAAAGGTTTAATGGTGTTAATAATGCACGTAGCATGGTTATTTGGTTAATCAGTGTGAATTTAATTGCAAATTGAAAAGAGGTTGAATATATAGATATCCAATTTAGTATTATTTGATTTAAAAACAACGTCAACAAGTTTGAACCTGTGTTCATCAGGTTTTAACAAATAAGCTGGGTTATAAAAACACCTACCTTATCCATCTTCTGCTTAGAGCATACACAAAATCCGTCGCATTAGAAAAGAGGAATAGCAGTGTGTTGGGACATTACAGAATTTGAACTAGGGATGATGTTTTCGGCTGCGGTTTGCCTTGAGACAACAAAGAAGTGTGCATAGACGCTATGTCAACAAGAAAACCCTGACTGGCCTCAATCGTATCTACCTGGTTAAAAAATATAAATATATATTTTTTTTTAAATATGTGTCAAACGAATGTGACTTTTACGTAGTTTAAAAATAAACGATATATTTTCTTTACCATAGGCCGATTGTTTACTTTGGGCCAAAAAATGTATATGGTTTATAATTAAATATATTTATCCTTCAAAAAATATCTACATGTAAATGGGTTAAATACCGGTACTGTAGCCTCTTTCCGATGGTATTCCGATGGTGCCACAAAGTTGTGCCATCAGCCTTGCTTACCCCGTTTCGACTGTTACACAGCAAAGTGAAATATCTCAAACCAGAAGTCTATTAACCAGAAGTATGAAAGGAGTATTTGAAACATAACGGTAATGAGGTTTCTCAGAGCCCTTATACGTTCCATGTGACGTAGACGGCGCAGCGTCTGAGTTTCGTTCCTTTCGCGCAGTTTCTTTTTGTTCGACTCGACTGACGAAGTATCGATCGACAAGAAATTCGTCAAAACCTTATGCCGTTTCTCGTCTTCCAATATATGTAATTAACGTGTGAGCAATTCGTCAACCTTGTTCATAAGTAATCTAATATCGAACATCTGTCCTGCGGCAACCATTTTTATTTTGTAAACAAAGTGTTTTAAATTCTACATTCAATTCAAGCTGTCTGAGCGGCCCCTACATTTTCCACTAGAGGGCGCTTCTTCATCAGTCCGTGTTGGCTTGAGCTTCAATGTCGTCGGTGTGTGTCAAATGCTCGTTTCATACTTCGGGTTAATATACGTATGCTTAAACAAATAACAACATAATCTTTTAAATTTAAAATTGGGCAGGCCTAATACCTTTCTCGAGATTGAGATGCACTTATGTATTGATAAGCCATCTTTGTTGTTGTTGTCGTAGTACTGCCCCCACCCCCCCAACAAGAGGGATGCTTATCTATTCAAGGTATGTTGAGTCGGTGACTCTACTAGGACTGCCATAGCGACCAAGCCTCTATTTTTATCACACATGTTTATCATGCTATCTGGCTTTTCATTGGACAATTTTAAAAAGTGACCTTTTTGTGAACCCCATAGTGCATGACGTTATTGAACACCATTGCTACACGATGTCCTCAGATCTACATTGCGACAGTACAATACCGGGGAGCTGAATATAGATATGATTTTAATCAGATTGATACTCGACGGAATGGAGTCTTAAGCTCGTTGTCAACGCTACTTGTACTATAGTATTGTCCGCCAGTATTTTTTAACTTTGAAAATAAACATCATATTATGTGAATTGTTGTACCATTGTTGTGTTTAACATATTGAAGACACCATGTGACCAATATATCCAAACAATAACTAGGTAATAAAAACAATGTGATTTTAGTATTTGGGTTTGTATTTTTCTTGTATAGAGGCATCAGACTGTTCACAACATTTATAGTAAAATTTGCTGTCTGATTTTTCTGCCAACGACCATTTCGGACGCCTTTTTAATTATATTTTAAATCTATCCATTCCAGATGAGGTAGTTAAAATGTTTTACCTATACCTAGTTAAATCGAAACAATATATTCTGGCCGCCACTTCGGCTTATTCCTAATTAATTATTTTAGTCGCAAAATGCAAGCTATCATTTATTTTAAACTGGAGTAGCCATAAGCTATATATGATTCCTTAATGTAAAAAACACTATTAAAACAACAACAATCACGCCTCTATCATAATTAAGATATCAAATTGTTCTGTTCTTTGTTTTTTTTGTGCAGATGGGGCGCGGCTATGTTAATTGACCCATTGTAAATATATCAAATTTTTTTTAATTGTGCTTATGGTTAAGCGTTCAAATGAAACTGTATTATTCGAACCTAAACAATACCTGACCCAAAACGAATTTATAGACGACCTTTTAGGGTGTAAAACTGGCGGAAAAAATTACATGGAAATTCACCAACAAACATATTTAACAATTTTCTTTTATTTTGCTGTTTTCTTAGATCCATGTGGTCCAACATTATATCGAATGAGAGCTCAAGGCGTACCCGACTTACCAAATAGTATATTCATCCCACCACCAAGAGTAGCGCGCCGTCGGCTTCCACCGCCACCACCCAGCCAGGCGCGACCACCTGCTGCTGCAGGAAACAGAACCAGTTCTGATGTGGTGGTTATTGCCCCTCCATCCGAAGCACCTCCGCCCACAAGACGACCAAGACCGCCACCTAGGAGGGTCCGTCCTGCCAGACCGACTACCCCTAGGCCGAGATATCCGCCATATCCTCAATTTAGAGATCCTTTTAACCGGCCTGTGGATCCCTGGCTGGCTCTAGCGCTGGATCTTGATCCAGTGGAATATCCCGAAGGAACAACATTGGCACCGCCTTTGGGTGAGGCTCCTGATGCCTCGGCGAGACCCAGGCGAGTTCAACGACAGGCTGATCCAGTTGCGGCGGAGGTACCACCCGCTGAACCTAATGCCCCTGCTGGGCGTCAAGTCCGTCCAGCGGCCCGTCCAGCGGCTCGTCCAGCGGCCCGCCCAGCGACCCGTCCAGCGGCCCGCCCAGCGACCCGTCCAGCGGACCGTCCACGGGCAGGAAGGTTTGATCCTGTGGAATGTTACTGTGAAAGTCACTGGGACTGTTCTGGAGCTCCCCGGAAACGGGGCGGTCGCTATGATCCTCAATGTGATAGTGGATATGACCTGGTATGCTGTTGCAGATAGAATATTTATTTAAAGTCATGTTTCGATTCTGACGGGTGTAAAAACAATTTTCTCCTACTGTTCAGATGTCAAATCATACCACGAAAGTATCCAACAAATAAACAAAGTCAATTTATACTATGTGAGACAGCACCCAATAGTATTTATATGATGGCTTACTATCGCATTTTATACTGGATGACCAGTACCATATTCCCAAAGAATTCGACTCGAATGTAAATAAACTGGTGTATTACAAATCTTCTGCTGTCTCTAGCTAATCTTCCGAGGACGTTGGTGTGGTATATGTAAAACTCTCTGAATCAACTGCCACCGACACTAAGAACTGGGCGAACTAGAACTGACCACTGAATTTAATGCAATATGCTATTCAGATATTATTGGACATTCGGCTGGCTATATTTGTTTGTTTCTAATATTAAATCTACGCAGCTCCTACTTGTAGTAAAATATCATTGACTGTCTATTTAGTAAAAAAAAAACATCCTTGACAACTTATTTCAACTGTCTACCATTTGCATTCAATATTAAACGTTTACCAGTATTTGTCAATAAGCCTGATGTAAATGTAGGCTAAACATACATTGTGCCAACAATACATTTGGTGTAAGTTTTCGTTACTTCGGATTTGTATTGAAACAAAAATGTGATGATGAACAATATACATTTTTTTAAACTAATAGTATCTAGGGTCACTGTTTTTGTTCTTATTCTTAATGTTCATGGGTATCAGACCAATATATTATATTGATAGCTTTTCATTCGCACCGTGTCTCAGTAGTTAGCGCATCTGACTGCTGATACTGCTTCGATGTACCGCACAGGTTCAATACGCACATCGTTTTTTTAACCTAAACTTATCCTTTTTAACGTCCTACCGTTGAGTAAGACGATAGACACCATGCAATTGTCAAACAAAGTCATAGCTGATATATATGTGTTCAAACAAGAGTATTCGTTGGTTTATATCATGAACAACAGAAGCAGCATTTGACGAATGTATACAGCAATTAGCAATAACCCCACTGTTCAGCATCACACAGTGAAGTGACGACTCTGGGGCCGAGGTTATAAAAGTCCCTGAGTCTACTCAAGAGGATATTTCGTGCTCCTGGGAGTCTACTCAAGAGACCGTACTCAAAACGTAGGTTATAAAAAAAATTGAGAACGTTTAGCTGTGCTCAAGAGAACAAAGTCCTTAGCAAGCTTCAGACCATGATCGAGACTGTACTCAAGGAGATGACAAAGTTGAGTAAAGCCTTTAGTAGTTTTAAATGCATTTTTAGATACGTATTTCGTTTCGATTTTCAAAATCAGCCCTTAATTTTCAGTCAAACATTTTATTAGTGACACACGAAATTTCCTCCAAGCAGTCGATGAATTCAGCGTAAAGCTTTTGTGCATCTATTAACAGAAGAGCTCCACAAGATCGTGCCCAAGAGGCTGGAATTTGTATTGATGTTGTACTCCTGTGAAGACGTTTTATAACCACAGTTTTGGAGTCCAACAGGGGAGCACGATCTCAAGTCTGAGCACAGACAACCTGCCCTTGAGTATACTCAGATTTTTATAACCATAAGCACATATGTAAACCGCCAGCTACAAGTGAAGTCCATGTATTATTTACCGGTACCACAAGTCAAAATACTACAAACCTCACTCAGAGGCCTGTCCAATACGCCGAGCGCCATCTAGTGCTATTTTTGATTCAATAGTGGAGTCTTTTGAATGAAAACGAGTCCCAAATGCCGTTCGGCCTATTGAACACGCCTCTGCCTAAAGATAATATGCAAGACATATAACACACATATACAACCCTCGGATATGTTGGTCGCTTAACCTGCATAGATTATAAATACCACCCAACAAATCTCGAATGTATTATTGTTTTCAAATTTATATTGGGCTGGTTCTAATTTATACCGAACCCTTGGTTTTTGTACATTTTGAATATAGGCTACATTCAGTTAAATAGAATACAGCCACTTTCATTCACAAAGTCTGGCTTTCGTACACATTCACCACAACAACTCCTAACAATTAGTAACGCTATAAAAAGGTTTGTTTTACAAAGGTTTGAATGCTGCTTACTTAAAAGAGGGAAAAGGTAAATAACAAATTAGTTTCTTCGGAAACTTTAGATAACATCTGACAATTTCATACATATACATTTTTTTTAGTTGTCCACGGCTAGAAATGTCGTACATTAGAAGACATGGTACAACAAACAGTCTTCTGATCATCAAAGTTTGACCAAACCTCTTCTGCAGTGGAGGCGAACAAGGTATTAAGGCGCCACTAGTAGGCTACTTAATAACGCGCCACTACTACACCTCCTTTACAGTTGATTTCATATTATTGCCTATATTAACTCGCATGTAAAAGGGGTAGTAGTTGCGCGTTAATATGTAGCAATGGCGCGTTAATACCTTGTTCACCTCTATTGCAGAAGAGGTTTGGTCAAACTTGAATGCCCCCATAGCATGTTAAATCACGTTTTGTTATGTACGGCATTTCTGTCCGCGGACAATTAAAATAATTTTATATGTATGGAATTGTCAAATGCTATCTAAAGTTTCTGAAGAACCCAATTGTAATTTACCCTTTCCTCTCCTCTAAGCTTGAAGTTGAAACATATATGGTGTACAAGCTTAATTAAGCTCCATGCATTTGCTAATTTTGACCCGTTGTTCATAAGAGCTACAAGAGCACTTGATTTTCAAGTGTCATCAAAAACAGAATATTTTGGGTGGCCTATTCAGCATTAGGCCCAAATTTATGCAATGGTATAAGTTGACAATATAGTAGTATTTTAAGACTATATGCAGCTCTATATTTATCTAACTTTGACTGCGAATATAAATTGCCATCAATTTTCACTATAGGCTACAGCTATACACGTAATTTCACATGCACGTTTTAAAATCTAAGCATATACTTTGCACACGGAATAAGTAATCAATTCTCCAGCAAATAACAATATCACGAATCAATATTAAAGCCCAATCAATGCTTTCTAAAAAAAATACTGCTTGGCCAGTTTTGCTTAAACAATTTAGATCACTTAAAAGGAAAAAGAAGATTGGCAGAACATCATTTATAATAAATTGCATCGAACAGCGTGGAATACACACGAACGGAAGCGCCAGTATAGTATGTACACATGCGCATATAACGTCGCATATAGGTCTTTAAATAACTACCTATATTCCCGCCACAAACATAACGATGGAAAAAGTTGTTATTTATTCCTTATTTACAAAGATGTACATTTTGTATTCAGTTAAAACACTTGTGTAAATTTCCTGCAAAAGTGTCAAAGTTACGAGAATAGAAAAAAATGTATCAATATCCTTACAGTATTATTATTATATGCAACTAAAGGCCTAAGAACAAACTATATAGGCTTCCGAAGAATAAAAACCCTGAAAAAAAAAACAAAAACGAAAACGATGGTTCTAACCCACTTACATCATGACCCTATTGTTCCCAAAAGGTGCTTCTTTTCGCGTATGACCCGATTTAGATAAGATTATGCAAAGCGTGAAAGCACACATTAATTGTATTTAAAAACCTGACCAGCACGAGCAGCGTGATAAAATTGACTTTGTACAGTACAGATTATACAGTCCATTCCTTATACCATTGTTTTAAGGTATAACTTGTTTTTCTCCATCTAAAATGTCGCTGTTCAGATTTCAGCAGTTTAAAATTGGGGTCATCTAAAATGAAGAAGATGGTAGGGCTCTCGCTTAAGACATCTGGCCTGCTGCATGGTATATAATGGAATCGTGTACCTGTCGTAGTGTGAAGAATTTGTGATTAACATAATGATGCCGAGATTGACGCCGTAGGTACATGTAAGATTCAATCTGATTAAAATGAGGTCTACATTAGGTTCCCTGTATTTTATTGTCGCGATGTAGAAATTGCGACAGTACAATACTTGGGAGCTGATATAGATATCATTTTAATCAGATTGATGTAAGTTTTTAACTGGTGAATACACTAGTTAGACACCATGCAGGACTAATACGCGAAAAGAAGCACTCGCGGCGAACAATAGAGCTAGTATGTAAGTTAGGTTAAAATGAAAGTGCATGACTGTTAACCTATAGGCCTTTGTTCATAAAATCTTGATCTCACCGACTTCAAAAACAATCAGAACAAATTATCTGGTTTGGCAGTGATTCTCATGTCAGTGGAGTTCATCTTACAATACTAAAGGGGTGGACACACTATGCGAATTTTAATCGCCTTAAAATTCGCCTAGTGTGTCCAGTGCTGCGAATCTCGCCGAGAGTCAGTCGAATGCATTTGCAGTACATCAAGCGTGTTAAAAAAAACAATCGCCTTAAAATTCGCCTAGTGTGTCCACCTAGTCGCCCGAATAAATTCGGCAGCAAATATTCGGCCGAATCATCTGCGAAGAAAATTCGCATAGTGTGTCCCCAGTTTAAGATTAAAAAGTGGATAAAAATTTCTGACTATAGCAAACTCTTGTTTCTGGTGCAGGCATATAGTGTTATACACAGGGTTCTGGAATATCCAGGGGTCGGTATGCTGAAGTTTCTTTAACCGGTATCATAATTATGGTGCAGCGATTATCTTGCTCATACTCTTTGTGAATATATTCTCAAGTTCAGGAAAAAATTCATGAGTCAGTATATAAAAATGCAAATGAATCAGACCTTGATCGGCACTGTATGAATAGCGTATAGAACACATTGTGGTGGGCTATTGGTTTTCTATTATATTTTCTTGGTAGAACACCACGTGAAACCGAGACTTGCTATCTTAACACGTGTTCCTAGATTCTGAAGATGACAAGTGACGCGAGAAAGTGCGTGAAAAGATGTCTGCGCATCTTATTCATAGATCGAAGGTCCTGGGAGCCTGCCAACCATCCTTTTCAATCCATGGTTATTCCAACAATGGGGCTCCAGAGCTGGAGGCGTTGCTTGAAGTTACCGTTAAATGCATTCAAAACTCACTGATTTTTACTTTCACAATTAAAAAACAAAATTGGCAATATTCCAGGTTTATTTGACGTTTACTAATTAAACTTTAAAGCCCCAAAGCATATAAACATCGCGTCGATGAGATGAATTATCCAGAAAAGCAAAACAAATCTAAGGCTAAAGTATCGGAAGCCTGGCAAGGAATTCATGGTAATCCCTGAGGTATTGAAATCACACATCTCTATCGAATATGAGGTTTTTCAGTAATGCCATAAATGACGTCATCACGAGGGTAGCGAGGAGGGGAGCACGGATGGTGTTAGATCCATTACATGAATCTGTATCACAGTGACAATACGTCGATCGGATTTTGTAGGTGCCTGCCCTTTTGATACACCCCAATGCCCCCAATCTGGCACAACCGTAGAATACCCGAATATCTCCAGATACTGTAAAGAACAAAGAATCAAATTATAAGTTGCACTGTGAAGAAATATTGCAAATAATTATTATAACAGGAATGTTAAATGTATTTCAACTTCTCTCGAGCCAATGATCTTTTCTGTTCACCTTTTGTTTCTTATCACATCCCTTGGGCCAGGGATGGTAATGAGAAGATAAAAGGACACTAAAATAGGCTCGTACCTTTTCGAGATAGAGAAGAATACCAGAACTAATGTATTGACATGCCATCTTTGTTGTTGTCGTAGTACTGTTTCTCCCAAAAAGCGTGCTGAAGGACGAATCGTCTAAATTTTATAACCAACTGAATTATAATTGAGCATTGCAAAAACTTGTTTCAGAACGGATTCAATTTGAATTCATGCAGTAAATAGCATAATAGCCGCATAAAATAGCATATGAAATCGTGTGTAAGACACATATTTATGGCAAAAATGGAAAGTTCATAACTTTTTCTATCTGGGAAAAATAAAGACACTCGCCGATTTTCCTTTTATAAATAGTTTTAGACCATTTAGCGGTTAGTGGGGCTTCTCAAAGGAGAAAGTTTTTTCATCAAATGGGCTTATCGTCATGGTAGTAGCCTCGCGAAATTCCTGACTATCTCGCTTTAATTGCCTCACGCCACCAGATCCAGGCTATTTTCCAGCTTAAAATCCGGAAAAAAGATAGCGATCAAATGACTTGGAGATCGCCAAACTGCATGGTGTTCTGATTAGTTCTTTTTTAAAAAATATTTTAAATATTAAATCGAACACAAAACCTATCTTTTTAAAAACAATAAACAAAATTTTCCATTTATGTGTGTACTTTGAAACAATAACTTTTGAAGCACAGACACAAATGCTTTTGGGCTGAATGTATGTTTAAAGGTTAAAGTTTGAAACATCACAAATAAATCGAAAATGAATTTATGGGCGGCTTGAACCCGTGCGGTATACATCGAAGGAGGAGCAGCTCTCAGACGTGCTATATAACGGCTGAGCCACGATGTGGGCCTGCATATATTTATATAAATATAACCAATAAATAATAGCTTGAATAACTTTATGATGAACTAGATTTAACTAGTCCTAACACAAACTAAACTTACCTTCCTGGTGCATTTTCCTACACATGGTATAGTTTTTGCCGAGAAGGTTACAATCATGGAGATGATTTGTTTTGTCTTCATCCGGGAGAGTGTGCAGTTTCTCACAAAACTCCGGCGTGTGGATATTTGGTGAAGGATTGCACAGATAACATTTTATACTCAATCCTGAAAGACAACAACAGATAACATTTATCATTTCTATTGCAATATGCTATATATATCGTACGAAATGTGTATAGGCCTATACGTGTCTCTATGTTTTAGAGCGACGAACAAAATACATGATAGTATGCCTAGTAGCCAATTTCAATTAAAGGAAACATAGTTCAATTTGATGGAGCAAAACACAAATTTCTCAACAATGGCATCGTAACTAAACTTTATCGCCCAATATCCCTCTTCAAATTGTAATATCTATAGCCTATCCTTTATAGTTAACTAATGACTTCGCTCAGTCACATCGTAACACCCCTATATTGCATCGTAATTCGGTTCTTCTCGCTTTAACACACTGCCTCATCATGAGTACACTGTAAAAAAAATCCTTAAAATCTTAAGGAATATTTCTAGAATAAAGCACCAGCGGAATATTCAATAACTCAAGTAAGAATTATTTCCAAAAAACATTTGTGGAATATTCTTCAACTCAAACGATTTAAGGAATATTCCATAAAAAAGGGATGCAGGCCTATGTATAATGTATAATCATTAAAAATACGTCACATTTCCTTAACATAATGTGGAATATTCCTTAAGATTGTCCTTAAGGAAAAATTCATTAACATCTGTTCCTTAAAAGTTATGGAATATTCTGCAGATGCTTTATTCTAGGAATATTCCTTAAGATCTTCAGGAATATTTTTTACAGTGTAGTCCTACAGACGTTGATGTCCTTCTAAGATATCCTAAACGTTATTCCCGAATAACGTGCCATGAATAACGTGCCATCTTGTTTCTAGCAGAGAGTATCAATCTATACTCTCTGTTTCTAGCCTGCCAGTTAACCTGATTAAATCCCCACAATTTAAACAGGGTAAAATACATGTATTTGAGGCTTGAGTTAATAATCAGACATCTCCTTTGAAAAACCAAAGACACAAGAAGTGCAATTGCTAATTGTTGGTCAATCATTGTTCACGTGACAGGCCTTCAAAAATTCTGGGTTTTTTTTTCTCGATCTCAATCAGAATGTATGTTACTTTTGTAGCCTACTATATATTTTGAGAAAGTAGATCGCACTGGCACAGGGATGCCGATTAACAAAAAACGACAAATCATCATGTTCTAAATTACGCATGTTGTACTTCCTGTGAAAAGACTACCTACTCCGGCTACTTTACACCTAATGACGGAAAGCTGATCCTTTCAGGCGAATTGTCACTAAATATCTGTATGTACTGAGTAAGACAATAGTTTCCCAGCAAGTCAAATTACGTTGTGACTACGTTTCGCTGAGGTCACTCTGAGGTCACACTACGTTGTGACAACATTGTCGTTTTTGGTTAAGAACACGTAAATGTGTGGACTCCCAGATTCGTTGCTGCAACCATAGTGTGCAACAAAACAACAAATCTTGCCACAACTCTGTAACAACGTTGCCAGTTTTCGTGGAGGACGCGTAAATATGTGGACTCCAAGATACGTTGTCACAATGTTGTCAACAAAGTAACGTTGTGTTGCGACTTTCCCACAACAACCGTTCTAAATGTGTCATTAATTAAAAAAAATACTGATTTTTTATTGAGAGCTATGGAGAGGGGGAGGGGAGTCATGCTTTTCTGTCGCAGAATAAGAAGAACAGATAGAAAAAATACATATATATATATATAAAACTCTTGCTTTCAGAGTGTACTGACGGCAGTTTTGGACAACAATGTCGCCAGAAGTGTCGATGTGAAAATGCTTATGATGTTTGCAATAAAGGCACAGGTGAATGTGCAGATGGCTGTTTGTCAGGTTACACTGGGACAGACTGTCAACAAGGTGAGTCATGTTCGCAGCACACTCGGGCCGTAGCGGAAATTGTTCAGACGATTATATACGTCCGGGGAGATTATTTACATATTACCTACACATGTTGTACTTCCTGTGAAAAGACTACCCTCTGTAAATTCGCGGGTTACTTTACACCTGATAACGGGGGAAGATGATCCTTCCAGACAAATTATCAATAAATATATGTATTTCAGAAGGTACAGAGACAATAGTTTATGTTAGTTTCTGAAGAATTATGATTATCCATATTTCTAATAAAATCGATCGAATTTCCATACTTTATGAAAGATAGTTTTTATGATTATTTCTGAATTTTCCTGATGGTACGATACTGACGGAAGATTAAATAATTCTTTTTAGAAAACATGTCGATGCAAGTAAGTCTTAAACATTGGTAATACAATCCATTTTGCTTTCAGAGTGTCCCGACGGCAGTTTTGGCCAAGAATGTGGCCGGACGTGTCGATGTGATTATGCTTCTGATGTTTGCAATAAATATTCGGGAGAATGTCCATATGGCTGTTCCCCAGGTTACACTGGGACAGACTGTCAACGGGGTGAGTCAGATTCGCAACACACTTGGAAACGGTCCTCAGCGGAAATACTAGGTCTATAGACCATTATATACGCTCGGATAGATTATTACCACAATACTAACATTATTATGTTGTACTTTCTGTATAAAGACCACCACTGCACATGTTTCTTTTTTTTTAAGAAATTGTGAATTTTGTAAAAACCCTTATTGTTATTATTGGTGACGAAATCACCAGTTTTATCCACAAACTTAATAGCCGATTCCGCGTCCATGGGTCTCAGAATATTGATTTTCCTTGGGTTTGACACGTTATTTGAAGTACCTGGCTATGCTACTTACTCTCCGCGAAGAGACTAACGTCTAAGTGAAAGTCTCGCCTTATGCATTGATAAAGAAATTACTTATTTGAAAAGCTCACATA
>JAVFBY010367747.1:0-16528 GCA_034781015.1 Tonicella lineata
CTATATATAGCTCAGTGGTAATTTCTAACACACATGTGCCAAGCAAAGATTAGATTTATATCCCATAATAGTTTGGCCATTCAGCCAGTAAGAAACTGCGCGAAATGAAACAAATTCAAATGATGCGCATCTACATCATATGAAATGTATAAGGACTCTGAAAAACCTCATTACCGTTGATGTGGTTGAATGGCTCGTTTCATACTTCCGGTTAATTAGACTTCTGGTAATAGTGTGTTTATACTGTTAAGCCTCTACACAAGTTGTGTGCGCTTCCTATGGTTATGGTGCATAGGTAAAACTCTCTGTACCACATTAAAGATAATTTTAAATTCAAAAGATGTTGCTATATAGCTCGACTTAAATAAAATGTATGGTACATTTAATGAAGTTCCATTCATTATTGACAAGGAAGTCGGATTCTTATAACATATAGACTACGTTCTTAATATATCAAAAGTATATTAATATGTTTCTAACGACACAACTAAAATACACATTAGTCTACGCATAACTGCGACTATATATATTTATACTCTTTTTTAAATATAAATTCGCCGATATACATTTTTTTTAAAGGATATTGTTAACAAATGTCCAACGTATAGACTAATAAAAAAAGCGTGGTCCCTTTTGTGACTTATATTAACAAAAATATTTAAAAAAAAGTTCGGTGACAGTGTGTTAACTGTGAATGCATATTGCACGTGTGGTATTTCTAATAATAGATAGAGATAACTGTCGCACAATGTTTATGTGGTAGCTTGGTGTCAGATGGGCGATAGACGACACAGCCGGCTATACTGGCTGCGGTGTGGAATGATAATGTAACAAATAAAACCACTCCAAGCCTAATCGGTTAGTTTTGGCGAATTGGAAACGTGCCTAAGCTAGAGCCAGGCGGAGTGTAATAACGACAGAATGACCCTACAAAGTACCCTCTATAACTCGGGGAAATCGATGGCGGTCAATTGTTAGATGTCGATTTTTCTTGGCACTACTTGACGTAGAGATGATCTTAATACAGATGTATAAAGTGACATGAATGAACATCGGATGGGAATATAGAAATTTTACAATAGCTTTTCATACAAAATAGAAAAGGCGCTATAATAGGTTTTAAATACATGTACGATACTATAGTATACGCTTATAACGAGTTAACATGGGGGCAGGTGTGTTGTAACAGGTGCGGCTAACACGGGATATAGGTTACAAAGTTTACTGGAATATAATGTATTCAGAGTACTAGAACAGGGTGCTATTTTAATATAAATCTGTAAATCCAATATAATAGAATACATAACATTTAGCAATTTCTGCAAGTTTTACAATAAAAAGCAAAAGGTAATAAATTTTAATCGGTTAGAGAATATCAAAATGTCGATAAAACCTTGCATCCGAGATAGTTCTATACGGATACATAGTAGACTAATAATGATACAGAACTCTGAATTTAAGATAGGTCATGACAAGAGAGAACATGGTCATTTGCAGGTAGGCCCTAGATCGATGTCATAGTGATATGAAGTCGAATGTTAAGCTAATTATATTGTATTTGTATAAAAGATCCAATTATTTATTTAATTTAGATAAAATAACAATTAAGACTATTGTTTATTCATCAACAAAGTACATGACTTGCTAAACTGACGAGTTTATGAGTATTTCTGAGGCGTGGTGTGTGGGAGCTTTCTTTGTCAAGATGCTCCTTGGATTATAGGGAATGAGTAAGTTACGTGTTGTCATTGTTTAGCTTATAAACATAATTTGTTTAACAGGAAATACATCACGCCTATGGCTTATCCCGTATCCCCGTGTATATCATTACATTGCCTGTGATCTTGCAGATTATTTAAGACAAGCGCTGATGTAATGATATACAGTAGTGCAAGTGCAACTGATAAACATTATAATGCAGGTGGAGTGTACATTAGGAGAAAAAATGAAATATTAGTATTTTATATATTTATATTATTATATAATTAGATTTTTTTTACATTTATTAATACATATGTTTGTTTAAGTTGAAAAAATCTCACAAACATATAAAAGCAGCGCAAAAGCTATTTCGCCTTCGAATCCCTGATTTCGAATTGTATCAAGCATGAGTGCCGCTTGACGTTAGAAAATAAGACAAACAAGCAGGAAGTGATTCGCACATTTTAGGAGAATCGTTAAAAAATATTAAATCAGTAGAACATTGTTTGTTGCCAATGAGTAGACTGTCGTTTCCATCACCCTGAGACGCTGTCCTATGAGTGGAATAAGTTCACCGTAAGTACACTCAATCAAACAGGCTATCGAATGTGCAAAAGGCATCGCAATGCTTCCTTATATTTTGTTGCCATGAAGCATACGCTGTGCAGGGTTTTTGGTTCTTCAGAAAGCGATTTTGCTGTGGACCATTGAAAGAAACAAACACAATTTGTTTCGACAGTCATGTTTTCTATACGGATGAGAGCAAAAAGTGGGCGTAAATATCAGATGAACCTGGATTTGTTTTGTTCTAGCTCTCAAATATCCACTCGTCCGAATCAAGAGACAAAGAAACCATTACAAGTAATTTTCATCTTCCGCTAGAGGTAGAGGGGACTGCTCAAACAAACATTGCATGTCCTGTAGCTGGTACATTGCATGAGCACGGGCTATTTCCTAATACAAACAGATATTTAATTATCTCCAACATATAACTTGACACAGATTTCACCCTACGTGCTTCGGTTACTCTTACTGGCAAATTAAACCAACACACTTTGCACATCGGTTCTATCCCTAATAACAAACCGACACACAGAACTATTTTCAGCCATTTTTTTTTATCTTGTCCTATTGCAGCGAAATTTCTGATGATTCATTTGGATGAAACTGGAGGTACACATTGCAAGTCAACCAAATCTCTCTCCGTTCAATAACCACACCAATAACTACGTTTTATATTTGAGCGATGAAAGCGATTCATTGAAGCACCTCGTTCAAACAAATTCACTTATAAATGTGTACATTTATTCAGGGGAATAACTAGAAAGCTGTTCTGTGTATTATCAAATGTATGCACTTTACGTAATCCAGGTAGTTGTGAAAAAGTTATGATTGACCATAAAAATTATATTACAGTGACGAAATACTGAAAATGGAGAAAAAAAAACACAGGATGTTTATGACTTTATGTAACAACGAAGTTAAGCTTGCTACAAGTAAGCTAAAATGAAACCAAGCTAGGAAACAGGTTACATAACAGATTTTAAGCTGCTTAATAAATGTTAAAACATTTACGAAGATAGCAAGAAATTGATTGGCTGTAAGAACCATTCGTTTTCATAATGTGTTTTTTATGTTTTCATGCTCGGTACCAGTATTTTATTTTATTTTACTGGATCGGCCATCCCGACGCCAGCCAACATAAATTGTTTTTGTTCTGATGATGCTGGCAAGCAAGACAAACGCTTATACAAAAGAAATAGACGGCCTTGTCTTAACTCAAGGCGTTATAGGCTACCTGTATATGGTACATGGGGGTTATTCTAATGGGAATTTAAATAAACAAATTAGAAAGATAAATATATGGGTAAATCAGTCAACGGGGAAGTTACATAGAAATGTCCGTGAAATGAAAATAATACAAGGACAATGCAGAAAGCGAGGCTGGCTATGTCTGCGTGGATTGAGTAGCAGCACACTGCCATGATAACTTCATATTGACAGCTGAGAGAGTCCTATCTGTTTGGAATCAGCTTTAATTGACACAGGGAATGGCGTTGATAACCATCATGTAGTTTCATAGACACAGGGTCATCCGTTCTCATGGCAAGCCTTATTAATTATAGATATTGATCAGTCACTGTTTTATTTCTTTTTTTACGACGCTTATCGTTGTCAAAAGTCACAAATTGACACAGGCTGCACACTATCATTCAATGGCGGCTACAATGATGAATGGGACTCCTTTCCCTAATACATTCTTGTTTTAATTTTCTTCCTTGGAAAAACAAAATTGCCCATATCTCTGCAGCCCGCGCCTTTTGTTCGCGACCACTGTTTATAGGATATGGATATTCATCCCTGCGGCAACTTCTGGAGTTTAGGCCAAAGAGCCAGCTTTATTAGGTCCCATCAGAAGTCTTTTATCTACAAGTATGCAGCTCCCTTTTTAGGTATACTAGCCTATATGGCGAAGGCAGTGTAGACCCGCAAACAACAGTGACGTGATATGTTGGACCCTTGTCTTTTTGTTTTGAGGAATGCTGGGTGAAAAAGTAAAATTTGCAAACTCGGACAAATAAAAATCATAATCTGAGAATAGCCATTGTAAATCAGAAATATACTTAGATTATAAAAGTATTTATTTTAAATATTTATATATCATTATTATTAAAACAATAAGTTGCCAACGCAAAGTAACTCATAGTCTAACTACAGATGAGTTTTACAGCTCAGCTTTTAAGAGTTACTATCCCTAAAATATATAAACTCCCCACTGTGCATTTTAAAAGCTGTTTTGTTCTGCATTTTCTACGTGTTCTACGCCACATCAGACGTTATAGCAAGGTGCTCGGTCGTCAATGAAAGATACCTACTTAATAGACTTCGATGCTGTATATTACCGGACTTATTTACATACATAGCCTTTTAGGAGTTTTTCTGGATCAAATGTTTTACGACTGACATAGACGTGATCTACAAAGACGTTTCCAGTACCTTGAACTGCCAAATCTACACAAAATGCCAAATACAGAACAAAAACGAAAGTATATCAAGTAATACCCAATTACAAATTGACAATTCATTCAAACAATTAAACGAATCTCTACTTTAATGTACTGCATTTGTCCTATCATGGTAAGGACAAAAATTCAACTCACACAGCTGTTATGTCAGTTTTTGCTTAATTCGGTTGTTACTCATTTTGGTTAATGAAAGTTGAAATCTAAAATCTACTGGTGATTAAAAAATAATATTGTGGATTCAGAGGAAAAAGTAACCAAGCAGCATGGTATGAATATCATATAATGTCTTAAAAGCTGTATCCATCAGTGTGCTGGGAAGATATTCCTAATCTACCGAGACATTCAATCCTACAATACTTTCTTCGCTAAAACATTATTCTGATACTAATAATGACACAAAAATAACAACTCGGGTGTAATGAAATATGGTAATTTTTAGGTAAATGTTACTCTGGAGAAATTCTAACAGACGAATTCTAACACCAAGGATCCTCGGAGCCAGGCACAGCTTGATAATTTAGAGAAATATTTCAATTCGTGTTACCCAGGAGATAGCAAAGTTATTATCCTGTTTTTGAACTGTGGCTCTTTTTGACACTTAGCGATAGATAGACGTCCTTTGTTTGATAAATGGGATAGGGGACTTTCTGTATGATTCACGCTGTATCTGTCACCTTCCTGGCGATCGACGTTATCACTTGCTCCCTAGTTTTGCCATTGACTCCCAGAGCCCTAGTCGGTCACGTGCAATGCAAGGGTCGCTTAGTCCCGCTCCTAATACCCATCAACAAAATGAGATAGAAAGGCACGAAACGATATCCTGAGAAAATCCACTTGCCGCAAAAGAAACTAAATCGCTACAGAATGATTTTACTTTTTCAGGCTGTGCAATTTCCGCAATGGATCTAAAAAAAAACATTAAATAATGACAACCGTAACAGATGAAGACGTTTTTCTGTCAGTTGCCATTAAATTGTTTGTCAAATTAAACTCTTCCCCTTATGTATGTTAGACGCGTTAAAATATATGAAGAACACATATAAACTATTCCATATGCATTTCTTCTGTTTACTGTGTGAAACTGTATGCATAGCTAAACAGTAATTTTAATCAATTGAACAAATGTTCTTGTCTCACACAAGGTCCAACTTCAAGTGCACTTCTATCTTGCATTAATTAGCACAAGCATTCGAGAAGAAATCTTAATATTCCAATGAATGCATTACTAGGTTGTTTTTGTTTACTAATTCCTTACTTACTTGCTAACCTGGAAAAAGACAACTTTGCAACAATCTATATATTTGAGGAAGCATCGACAATGCTTGTGTGTCACACATCTTAGCCGGGGAAAATCCTATCTCACAGAAAGGTTCCTCAATAAAACTACAAAGTGACTCTATACAGGCACTTTAGCATGCAGGGCAAGGATTTAATCAGCTTGAAGCAATATTTGCTGAGATCCTATGTACAACAAAACCATTTAGAATAGATTACCCATTAACTCACAGGGAGTAGAGTTTGTTTTCATTGCAAATGACATATTATTTTTGGTGAGTTCTGGTAAGAATAACAATGTTTAACACACTCGATAGTTAAAGAGCATACAGTAGTACATCAATTACGAAATTTTAATCATCACCTGGCAAAACTGGATATAAGTTGTAGATTTGATATAAGTGATATAACGTGACAACAAATTATTCTTACATTTTGTCATTGTACCGACTTATTTAATTGGTATTTGCTAGTAATTCGTGAATTGAGACTGAGCCGAAATGCATTGTACTGTATATTTCAATTTGCTATATGTTAACGTAAAGAAAGATAAGCCGCGTTCATTGTTTCTTAAATAAACCGTTTACCAAGAAGAAAATCACAAAATAAATACAGACTGTTGAAGTCACAGTGATATGGATGGACAGGCGTATATAATAGTGCATTACCTGGCGTCTATATACTTCGCACCAGTGTTATTTGAATGTTGGAAATTCTTCCTATAGATTCCATTATAAAAAGTAGATTGGATGTTCTTCACTCCATTAGCTACTGCTTTTCCTTTCTAGTCAGGGCCGGCCATAAATGTAATTCCATCTCTTTGGCAACTGATCCGTCTCTTGGGTTTTCAAAAATTCATGATCATTCCATCTCTTCCAAATGTCTCTCATACGTAAAGAGGAGCTAGTGATGTCTCCTCGGATTGAACTACATGCATATAGCGCTTCAGCCCAAGATGTTGGTTTACTTTTGACGAGAATAAAATAAGTAACATAATATGGACGTTTTCAGGAGATGATATAGGTATACTAACTATACCGTTTGAGTAATAGTGTACCTATTCATAATATAGCAAAGAAGTACTGCGAAGTGTCTCAAGGAGGAAACATTAAACATTGTGTTGCTAAGTTAACCCGACAAGTGTAAAAGTCGATTAATCAGGGACATTCTCAAATCTGACCAAAGTGTATGTATAACGTGATTTTTTTTTAACCGGCTTCAAAGTCGTGTAAATATAAGTTATTTGGAGGTGGGTGGTTTTTTTTTAGCATTGTTGTCTGGGTTATATCTAGTTAACCCTTTTTCTTAGTCGTTTTTTTAGGCAATTAGCCAGCCTACTTAGTCTCCTTTAATGGGACAATTCAATGAGATTACATCAGAAACAATTTGAGAAATTATTGATTAGCTTAAGCATAATTTAATCGGTATCTTCTCTGCTTGAAGACATTGTCGGACGAGACTTCGTGCTTGATTCTTCCTCTACACACGGCCATACATACCCATGGGAATCTGTTAAGTTTACCAACGCGATGATTGATGTAGTATTTGGCCCGAGAAAGACGCTGCAGTTTGCTTCCAATCGATTTTTTCTAAGTCATTAAGTCGGTGAAAATTTCGGGTGATTTCCCAGCGGATTGAGTTTTGACACGATGGGAGCATCTCTGGTCATTGAAATTCATCGCAATCGATTGCTTGACACATAGTCCATGTCTAAGAAACATTTTCATTGGCTAAGATATTTAAGTTTGAAGAAGGATGATCGTTATTGGGTACTGATCTGAAACGTGTCGACTAGTTTCACTTCCCCCAAATGGAAGCGTTCCTTAAAAGGTGCGAATGAGCTGTGAGAAAAGGTTATGATGTTGCCAGTCTAGCATGGGGAAGAAACTTAACCACATCTTGAATCCTAATCGACTCATGACCAGCTGCAATTCAGAGGTCGGCTTGATAATCTGGGAGTCTTGGGCGGTTCAGTCTTTTCGGGTGATGAATGATGGCGTCTTGGCCCAGGAAGGAACTGTCGATGGAGCGCCGGATTCCGGGCCATGCCCTCGTCAGATTAAAACGACTGGATCAGGGGTGAACTATTTTACCGATTCCTGTCAAACAGTCGGTCAGCTAATCATTCAGCAAAGTGGCTGTTTGTATACACAGTTATGGCCGTCCATCATAGCTTAATACAATTGTCACTCTCACTAGTCACACGCCAGAACAGCTAGAATATCAATACCGATGATTAATGGAAAGAATAGGGAGCATTTAACCACTGAAGTCGTGCTGAATTGAGAATCAGCCAACTTCTTCGTGTTTTATTTCACTAAATGTTGTATTTTATGTAAATAGCGCATACACTTCCTATATAAAATAAATAGATAAGCCGTACTAGTCTTTACACAAGAAAATCACACACAAGATAGCACTTATAGATTAGTATATATTGTTGTACAATCAAATAACAATATATACATGTACTAGTCTATGAGTGCTATCTTGTCTGTGGTTTACTCCCTTTAGTGTGGAGCCAAGATCCACACTCTTACATCAGCTGGAAGAGGTTCTCCAATCGAATAACCTTTGACGTATCTGTAATATATGAGACCCTCAATATGTTCCTGCATATAAATTGCGATAAAAAACACATTTTTCCGAAGAAATAATTCTAGCAGAATCAACTACAAATCCGCCATGTTGAACAGAACAACCGTACGTTTAGCAGAACACACACATGGCATGATTTGCCTCATAGTATGTTGGACAAACGTAACACTGTGTAACACATAAATACGCGTAAAGATAGTATTATTCACATAATCATATTCACACAAAATACCAAAATGTACGGTATAATAATAGGCTACTGGCGAGCAGAGGAATTAGTATTTTGATAAATGAGATACATTGATCTCGGGAAGAGTTAATTTGTGCAGATGACAAACACTAACTAGTTGATTTAGAAAACAAATTTGACAATGAACATGGCCTTTATCTTCGCCCCATCGCTCCCTATTCTAGATTGGCTTTGGGAAACGAAACTCTTAAATTGACTTTGCTATTGCTGGAATGAGCTCGATTCTATCGCTCCAACATAGTACACGTTTTGCTTCGATGGAACGGCAAACGCGTCTAATCAACCAGCTAACTGAAATAGTGTTGCCATAGCTACAACCCCTGGGCAGTTTTTCGGGCATCTTAGGGCACATTTGTGTCAATCCAGGCTGATAGAATTGTTCTGTAAACATTTGCAGACTCTTTTCTAATCAAGTTAGTCATATACATTTTATTAGATTAATGTTATACTTAATAGGATTGCTGTTTTATCTTTCTACATACAATTTAACCGAAAACATAAATTACACTGTGCGCCTAAGTATTATTTAGTTTAAAAAAATAATTGCAGTCAAAATCAAATTAATTTTTGTGATAGATATTTTTTTTCTTTATTCTCTATTGACAAACTTGGTTTGGCCTTCGAAAGGAAATAAACATACGATAATAGCAAACAAGACATTCAAATGTCGAAATAAACGAGGATCTCTTCAGAGCTAATGACGCTACAAAATACGTCGGGAAACAGACAGCCGGATGTGACATCCCGGAAAATTTTCCCTGACATTTTTGAAGAATTGTTGCTACAGGCTATGTTCGTTGCATATCATCTTAAAAGTTTGTCATCCCCAATAGATGCCTAGATCTGCCGGAAGCAATCCTCGAATTCATAGCGTCACAGTCCAAAAATCGAAAGACAGCTTCCGGTGTTGGGTGGACTGTGGAGACTGATTCCTGTCATCATAGAAAATGACCGGGCATGCGCAGTAACTATTGCGATCCACATGTGCCTTCTGGCAATACGCAACCCACACGCTGCTTATGTGAAAAAAGCTAAAGTAATGCGTTATTTTTGTTCTCGTTTGTTGAAGTGACTTCAAAGAGCCTTCATTCGGCTTTTATTGTTGAGGTAGTTCTATGTTAGCGTGCCACCGAGAATGATAGAGAGACTAATAGCAGGGTAATGCCACGAATACATAGCAATCGACAAAACTTCACACTTCATTAATGCCACAAATCGATCGTACCGCATCAGCATCCTAATGGCGGCCCAAAATGACCGTCCGGACAATGAGCTTTAATGAGATTTGTCCCTAAGCCAGCAATTCCGAGCACGAGGCTCACTGTGAAATTGAAGTTTTTAAAAACCTTGTCAGTCGTTTCAGTTTCTCCCCAATACCCATAAATTGTGCTCTTTGCCCGCCAGTGACATTCAGTTGTCTGTCGTAATTATTGCATTTGATGTCGTGGCTTGTATAAGACTCCGGGCGAATCATCGAGTAAGCTTAAACTGAGCATTAGGAAAACTGACAGTTGCCTGGAAGCTATTCTCAAAACCGTTTCTTGGCACTCTCAAGTATAACCTCGACTGTCTGTTATGTGCATTGTCTATGTTCACATCAACGCAAGTAATAATATATCTAGGTTTAATGATGCCCCAGTTCGTGTCACGTAATCATAGGCTATAATACTATTTGTTATCTATTGGATTAAATTTCAACTTTTCCCCTCAATTATCCATTTTGTAACATTGTAACATTTTGTTATTTTTTTAAAGCAAGAATTCAAAATCTATATTTAAAACTTAGAGAAATGAACAAATGTAATTAAACAGGCTAGATTATTTGTGTACGCTATCAAATTAGTGTGTATTACATTAAGACCTTGGGGTTGTTTAAAACCTGACACAATTATTTTATTTTTTGTTTTTTTTTGTGCTTAAAACATTAAAAAAATGTTACTTTTGAAGTTACACAGCCTCAAGCAAATTTCTGATGTTGACATCAGGGTGGGAATTTCAAATGACCAATCATCGCTGCTTATATCACCAACTAAGCAATGCCCACCATAACGTCATCAGTAAAAATAAATCAGTTCATATCGTCTGACTTTCAAGCATTGTTCCACAGCCTTCTTTTCAAATTTTTGATCCATTTTTTTAAAATCATAACCAGGAAGCATATATTTTAATTTACAGTGTTTCGTGTTAACATTTAACCCATGTTGGGGTTGATCTATAAAACATGTCGGTGACCTGTTTTGTTTTTCGTTTTCTATTGCAAAAGCCTTATTACATGTATTGTCTGAAATGTTTATTTCTGGCACAATATGTTACGTTATTTTATCTAGACCCAAAACTACATAATCTATTGACAATACTGATAGTTTGTGACTTTGCCACTGTTGTACCTTATGGAGTGACAGGTGGTATTGCGCGTGTTACACGCAGACACTTGTTTAAAAGGAATAACAACTGAGTCATGACACACGAAATTAATATGGCAGCGCCTGGTTCATTTCGCATCAACTATCATAAACGTGCACATTAGCACCATGCAATAACACTTTGATATTATTCGATCGAGTCAGGTTATAGTTAGGTTACAGGTTTAAATAATGGCAGCTGATAAAATATTATCACAATAAATATAATGTAGGCGATTATGTTTCAATTCAGATCGCGACAAAATATGGTTTATTCCATATATATTTATCGTTTGCTGGAATTTAATATCCAAATTAATCGTCCGTTAAAAATAATGGGTTTATATTTGTCGGACGAAATAATGATTATACAGATATTTTGATCCATATTGGTAACGTTGTGCATAGGTGGTCTAGTGTAAATAAATGTGCTGCTTCCTCTCAACACTTTGCTTGTTAAAAATGTAAACTCTATGTTGGTTTATTGTGCTACTAAAATATAATACACAGATTTGGAAAGTCGCAAAGTTGGAGAAAAAAAAAAGTATAAATATAACTAATTACACAGCTTTTTCAGTATATAAATCTCACTCAGTCGGCAGAGGTTAGTCCCTGTTAGCTAAAGTCCCCCGTTTCGAATCTCGGCGAAGGCTATATGGTTTCTTTCGCTACATATATAAAATATTCCACATATACTACATATATATGACTTATTAATTTATAATGAAATATATTTAAACTAGTAGTCGTATATGGAAATAAGTTTAAAATTCAGCCCGTACGTGTGTATATTCGTTTATGGACATGCTTTACAATTTTTCAAATAAATTCAATACAAATTCACGCAACCTACAGGTTCGTTGACATATTTTTGTAATTGTATATACATTTATCCAATAAATGCTTGTCAACTAAAAACCTAATGTGAATATTTACTTTTGTTCTAAAAATGCAATTCAAATTAATATAGGCTTTGGCAAAAATGTGATAGATGAATGAAAATCAAATTTGTATATCATCCCATATAGCTCTATATGGGATGAGTATATAGTCCTATATTGGATGAATTGTGTACTATATACAGTTAGATATTAACGCGTTTCCTGAGGAAATAATCGAAGAATACAAGACATAAAACCCTTCATAATTCCCGTGTGTGCAGCACGACAATACCTTTCATCGCGGTGACTCGCTAATCACCTTCACACGCGTGTTAATGAAGTCATCAGTATTTCACCATAGTGCGGAGATCAGTTGCTAATTATTTAATCACAATACTTTTAAATGTGCGAATTATCAACAGCTGGTTATATTTGAGGCCCTAAATTTCCTAGGTAGTATATTCCTTGAATTTTGTTCAGAGGATATGCATATTTTATACTTTCTTCTTTTCTACTTTGAATATTTATGTACTGAAACTAATGTGTGTTAACTGAATCTTTACCAAATACAAAAACAATGTCATATACATATTTTACACTATTTAGTTTCCTCTTTTCTATTGTTTATATAGTGAAAGTATTAACTGGTTTCCGTAGCTTAATGTGTCTATTTAACAAATATAAAATACAACGTTATATAGGCCTAATTATTTTACTATATTTACTTTCCTTTTTTTGTACTGGATATATACTGAAAGTAATATGTCTTCACTGTGTCTATATCAAATTTAAGGACATATCGCTTTAGATAAATATTAACAAAATTGCATTCTGCTTTTCCACAGTGAATATACTGAAACTATATATGCTAACTGTTTCTGTACCAAATTTAAGAATAATTTATTATAAATAGTTTACTAAATTTGCTTTCGGCTTTTCTGCATTGAATACACTAAAAGCAATACATGTGATAACTGTGTCTATATCAAATTTAGAGAACATGTTTCTATTTAAATAAGTTACATGTATAAATAGGGAAATTAATAACAACAACACACGACCCTTAAATTATTTACCAAATGTATTTTCTATTATTTCGCAGTGAATCTAGAAAAATATAATAGGCCTCCCTTTATGCATATCGAATATATCTACCATATCAATTTGTAGGTTTATAGCTATGAGTAAAAAAGCATATAATATATGTAAAGATAAAATATTTAAGTTACAATGAAATATCACATATCCTCCTTATAATGTTTCTACATTGCGTATATACGTTGTTGTTGGCTTATATATGTTGCGTGATTATATAGCGCGTAATGTGTAAAACAAATTTGATTTCTCTATCGATAAAATTTTATTGCATAATTTTAGTAAAATAAAGCCTACTGTTTTAAATTAACTTTAGGCTTAATCAGTATTTTTGATAATATTTTTGTTTATTTAACCGACATTGGTAAAAATTATACTCAAAATAAATATGCGTTTATGCATAGGTTTAATGGAGTATCAGTAAAGATATATTGCCTTTGTAAGGGTTATCTAAAAACTATCAATTTTGATATAACGATATCTATTAATTATTAATAAAACACCGTATGTATATGTATTTCTACGAATCAATGGCAAAAAGAAATATAAACAATATAATATATAATAAGTACGGCTGCGTGTATAATGTACATTCATCACCGAACCTGTGACAATGAAATCAACCATGGCGGCATGTTTGTGTCCCTAACCTTTGAATTCCTCTCAGTTTTGTGGAAGCGTCGAGGCCAAAATTTGCCCCAGTCCAATTTCGTAATTGTTCCAACAAGCACTAAATGTCAGAGAAGCTACTCACTTAATAAACCCGCTGTGTGGTATTTTGGAAACACGAGGCAAATGAAAATTATCTCGCATGACGGTGACTATCTACATTATTAATCTGTAAGCAATGGTTGTGAGATGGGTAAAATGTGTTCACATAACTAACATGTTAAAACAATACTTTTTGTTCGGTTCAAATGATGTCATAATCTGTGATTTACTTATTTATTTTATATCTTATCTTACGCAATAAATATGCATTTTTTGAAAAAATTAAACAGTAGGCCTATAGTACTAACTCATAAAATGTATAAACGCAAATATTGAAATATAGGCAATTTAGCATAATTGATGAATTATTAGTGCAATGTTTCATTTCAATATTTACTTTAGCAGTATTAAGGGCCTACTGCAAAAAAGTTTACTGTTTCATAAAACCCATACAAACGTTGTAGAATAATGATGCTAAATCAATGCGCTGATATGACTGTATCAGTATTAATGTTGTTACATTAAAGTATTCTAATTCATATTGTTGAAGCTTTAAACAAATAAATACAAAAAGGGGAGGAGATATTTTATACCCACAAAACTATTCGAAATAAATGTATTTATTTATTAACGTATTGTTTAAATTAATGGGCAATCTGGGCAGATATTTACTTACCTTCTAAATCCCCCAATATTAGGGTCAATGATAAAACGTAATCTATGAAAACCTGTATCTTTAGCACTTTGAACTACCCGACTAGTTGGCGGGTTATTGTCAGTCTTTTTTCGGCTGCGGTGCTTTGTGTCAATTGTTTCATAAACTCTGTCCTCTTTGTCTCTAACTCTAGCACATACGGACGAACGAAGGGCTTCGATTTCTACACGAAGTTTTTCCAAAGAATCAAACACTTCTGAATTTGAATAAATGGTTCCTCTATCTATAGCTGAATCTGTCGAGGGCACCAAACTTTCGGCATACAGCCCCGCGGGTTCCTTTCTAACGGGGGAATATACCCGATTATTCATCGTGTCCTCAACGTACGTATTCCTCGGTAACAATCCTTCTAACTCAGCAGGATGGAGCGGATTTCGGCGAAATTTTGTGTTATTTTCCTCATCCCTTTGTATTTTATCCATCATTTTCAAAGCTCATAAAACATTAAAACACAACACACATAAATAGGAAATAAACGGCAACTAGTAATCCAAAAATAGTATTAAATCACAAAGCATTACACAATTTCAACCGCTCCATTTTGAGTTGAACTTTTGCAACTTTTTAACATTGCACTATGCACTTTTATAAAAGTCGAAGAGACTAGGCTAGAAACCCATCTATTCCCTGTCCGCCAGCCAACAATGCGTGTTCCATAGCTTCCTCTAAGTTCAATTATTTTAGACAGCGACGCATTAGCGGCATTTTGCCAATAAGTCGCTCATGGAAAAGTTTCCTCCTTCGCAGTCAGAGCAAATTACAACTTAATACCTCAGTCATCCGTTTTGGAGAGTTGAAGCTGACGTTGCGGATTAGCGACTGAGCCTGGCGTAAAGCCTTCCTCTGATGACTCTACTGTGTTTCCAGCTACGCTAACTTCTCTATACTAACTGCTTGTCAAAGGCCCTTGTCCGCACAGCAGACAACTGTGCAGGAAAAGTCGATGATACCGGGCGGAACGGCCAGTCACAGCGGCATGACGTCCAGCCAATAGCATAGACTCAGGTGAAAATTAATTTTTCCATGTCGTGCGAAGGGCTGTTGTGGAAAGAATGAAGCCGATGCCTGGTTGAAGTACTCTTTACCCGTTACCCAGTCATTACGACCGTAATTGATGCTACACGAGCGAGGAGTAGCGGGCTGATTGTTTACACGGGAACAACATTTTCTTCCACACACGCATTGTGTCGTCTGGAAAGTCGGCAATATAGCACGAAGCCAATCGAGTCTACTGAAACTATTAGCACAGGGATTCCATGATATGGAGCGCCCTTATCTCATTTCTCTTTATTAATGAGAAAATAGGATCTACTGTTGCCCAGATTCTCAGCTCGCCCTGCCAGTTCGGTTGTTGGCTTCATTTGGAGAGACTGCCTACTTTAACAACGACGGACTGTACCATGGCTTCATCGGTTTGAAATTACATAGTTTCTACGGTGTGTCTTAGCACTCCACCTCCACAATGGGAATGGGAGAGCTTTTCACGCTGGATGGGGTGCTCCAAGAACGTGTTCCTGACTTAATCTAAGCCTATCGACTTGGAGGGTCGAGAAACACTTAGTTGTACTTAAGAGACTGTCGTCCCTGTCTCATTTTTACAGATTTCCTTCATGGCTGAGACATGTTTGGTCGTTGGTAAATTCTCACGGTCCGCTCGCCGTGGAATCTCATTAGCAAAAGCAGTTTAGGGATGAGCATTATCTTAGGATCATGGTCAACTTAGAAAGTTAAGGAAGCCAAGCCCCTTGACAGTTTCAGTGTCTCGAGAAATAACACTCCATAATGGAGCGGTCTTATCTGGCCAAGAAATCGATAGAGTTCTAGTCACTGAGGGCTTAGACTTGCTCTCATCAGATGCAATTCACCGTTGGCAG
>JAVFBY010368858.1:0-13656 GCA_034781015.1 Tonicella lineata
CTTCGGTTATTTCCGGAAGGTTTTCCGTGTCTGCATACACTATTTGCCAAATAAGGAATACTGCGAAACTTTGCAATAGCACCTCTGATAATAGGCAAAACATATTTGCAAGAATTACCAAGATATACGCTATGTCGGTTTCCGTCATTAGTCTGATGTAAAACAACCGAAATAAAAGCTCAGTGCGGCGTAACAACTTGTAACCAACGCAGATTCGATCTTTTGGACAAATAGGCGACATGTCAAGCTTTCGGTTTCGTATTATTTTCGCATTATTTTCAAGGCTGGAAATCATACGTCATCGGGAAAACCCCTTTTACGGAGAATATATTTCTCGGAAATTTGTGTGAATGTGTATATAGTTTGACATTCTATTTATTCTTTTTTGACAACCTAATCACAATTACATTTGATTGTAAAGATTTTAAAACATTGAATTACACTGTTGTCGAACGCCATCGTCATGTAAGCCCTGCGTGTTTTTACAGCAGTAATTCGCCAATTGACGACCGCATAATTTGTTTCGATTTGAAGCTTATCACTACATAAAATGGTGCCTCTTTGTGACCAAGCCGGTTATATTATACCGGCGGAGGTTTGAATCAAATGTGCGGCGTAAATCACCAAACAAACTAACATTGTTTTATCCAGTTGTCAACTTTCAATTCATCATTATTTTTTTCTGATTTATTACGGCATTAATTGAAATTCTTTTTCGAAGTAAGTTGAAGTGTTACATTTCACCTACGTGTGGATACTTTTTTTTATTGGTTTAACTTTTGAATATAACTAAATTGTGTTAAAAAAAACAGTTGTTCAACTGAGACAACCTGTCCCTTAGCGGGGTTAGTTGTCATAACATATATATCGGGTATGTTTTCACAGTATTTTGTTTCCCTTTTTAACGGGTAACTATACATGATACATTCATTTTGATATCAATATAAAGGTTTATGGAGTAATCTTTATGATTAAACTAAATTTTTAAACAATATTTACGTTAAATAAGTTATTTTGCCCGAATATCGACATATATATAAATTTCTACAGGGCTCATTATTTTGTTATTAATTGTATCAATATTATATATTTATAGTAATTGTTAAAAAATTATTACTATTATAAATTGTGTTAACGTAATAATTATACATACTGTAACAGAAACGATTGTTGGTTTTTACAGTGGGGTTGGCTTCATATGTGACAACCAGCCCCAATTGTGATGTGACAACCAACCCCAACACGATATTTTGCAAAAAATATCGAAGCCACACAGCACATTACTTTATACTGACTGCGTTTGCTATTCTCCCAACCTTGAGCACAAATAGCACTATCAGATACTACCATTACCTCCATCAAAAATGTAATACTTCTATGAGTTACAACCTAAATTATGGTATATCAAAAAATTACAAAGACTGGTAAAAACAAACAAATGTCGAAATTTATTAAATAAATGATCGTGCGGTCTGGATTTCAAGATGGAGAACAACGGTCAACTATATATACAACTCAACAACACGTATCATCACATTTGACAAGCGCCATCACCTACAGCCAAATTTATAGGCACTGTGATAACCAACCCATGTGACAACCAACCCCGGTCTTCCCTACGTCTACTAAAGAACTTTAATATGTAAATTTGTCTCAATAACGATAACAAACGATTAAATATTAGAAGACAAATCCAAAGAGTAGAAACTCTAGATTGATTATTTTTGTAATAAAACTGTTCAAATCTATATGATAGTATTTGTTCTTTCGGCAAGTTTGCTTTGCAAATTACTAAAAGTATCATGCTTAAACAACAGGGGACGATTGCTTAAAATTCTAACAAAAAAGAAGCCTCACATCCCTAAAAAATTCCAAATATGAATTTTGTCAGAAATTTGCGTGATTGAAACATGGAAACATGATCATGTTAAAATCTAAATTGAATCTAAAGTCCTGATGATGACTGTTGATCAAATGCACGTGACCTTTCAAGTTGAACATTTGTGGGATGATTTGGATGGACGCGTGCGCAGTCGTCATTCAGCGCCACAAACTCTGCAATAACTGCAGCAGGCTCTTGAGCAAGAATGTAGGAGAACGTGTACTTGCAAAAAAAACGGAGAACGAGCTATTTTGAATGTTTGCAGTGGCAGAATAACGTAATCAAAGGTGTAGAATAACAACGACTTTAACATTATAGCCAAATGGAGCTTGAACAAAAAAGTTTATTTTGATGCGGATAGTTAACCGTTTTGACACATATTATCTCCATATGCATAGCAGTGTATTTCAATGATTTGATACTAATATATGTGTATATTCATTGATTACAGGGTGTTTTTAAACATCAAACCTCGCCACTATTAGGGCTAATGTCCAGGCATGTTTGTATCTGTGCAACGACAATCTGTAATAGTATTGGGCCCCTTTCTTTAGTTCCCGTGCATGGTCTGGCAATGAAATTTGAGTATGAATAAAGCCATTCTCCGCTTGGTCTTGTACGATATCAAGAACAGTTAGTCCGTATAGTGGCGAGGTTTACTGTTTTAAAACGCCCTGCAATTAGCTTTCTACACACATATTATTAAAAAAACCTCATTAAATTAAACATAGATATAAAATTACCCGAGATAAACGATGTCAAAACAGTTAAATATCCGCATCAAAAAAGCTTTTTTGTTCAATTTCCTATAATGTTGAAGCTGTTGTTATTCTGGACTATTGCCGTCACTATACCTATATTCAAATTAGCTCTTTCTCCGTTACAATGACTTTGCATGGGACCAATCAAATATAGACATATATTTTTAGAATTACTCTTGGAAAATACTGAAATCTGGTATTAATTTCTCTTTAATATCCAAACTTACATTTATCTGCTAAGAAAAATAAAGAGAATTATTGGAAGTTAATCGTAATTTAAAATGCAATATTATTTCTTATAAATAGTTTGTATACATGCACCACAAATGTCGTTATTTTAACTAGATGTTTTCTGTGTTAAACAATGAACCGTTGGCCCACGATTGCAAAGTTTTCAGTTAAGCAACCCTATTTACAAGATTTATAATTGTACAAAATCTTTCTTTCTATATATTCATTTATTCAAAAACAATTACATTTTGAGAATTGAAATTTGATGTTCTATATTTTTGAGCTTTGGAGGCATTTAAGTGTTTTTGTACATGTTCCAGTACTTTCAGAAGATTTGTTTTTAAAAAGATGTGTGGGATGAAAATCGTCATAGGCCTTTTGCTCACACAAAGAAAGGCAATTAAGTGTAACGCTTAGGTATCTTGTTCTTGTAAATTATATACGTTCAGTTGGAATAATTATAGTTTTGTCTGAATCTGGATTTAAGTTTAGATGGCTTCATCCCATGGGAAATAAGAACTAAAGGGATACTCATCTAACAACAGCTTTATGTGGCAGTTAAATGTATTCTGTCCGAGAATTCCGAAGGCCATTTATAGAAATAGGTTTAACTAAAACACCAAGGGCTTTTTGTAGTTTTCTCTGCGGACAGAGGATGAGTTGTTGAGGGAAACACAGGACATCAACTAAAAACAGTGGTTGGAAATAATGATTGGAGAAATGCTTGAGCGCTTATCTTGTTGTTTCACTTTAATATCGCGTTAACTCGATCAGGTCTACTTTTCTTGACACCCTGCAGTCATGTTTAGATGTTTTCCCAGAGTTCTTCTCGATGTTTAAGTGTCATCTAGCGGTTTTCTCCTGATAGCCTGTTTGCCGCTATATTACCAACGCCAGAGGCTCTCAGCTCTAAATTACAATGTAGTGGGAGAAAATGGGCTGTCCATGTGGTGACAATGCCCACACCGCTTCCAGCAATATTCCATACCCAATATTTGCTTACTTTTTTGCATTCGCTAATGACTCCTTGAGATCATATTTCACGTATCAGGGGTCGACTCTTGCATCCTGGCCCACTGTCCTCTCTCCGGTGGCATCCACTTAGTCTCACCTTTGAAGGAAACCCTAACCCCACGTCCCCTTGCTGCATGTCTAAAATCCTACCAGCGATAGCTGCAAAATTAAACAATCAGTCATTTTCTAGTCCGCTTTATGATGTTTTCCTACATGTATTAACGGCATAAAATAATGTATTCATTATTGTCAATTTCTATGACAGATTTTCAAAAAGATTTGATCGAAATGCTTATCCAAGAACGCAAACTGCGTTGTATGGGTTGATATTGAAGCAAAATCTGGTAATAAGAAACAATTCTTGAAAATAACACATGCCCTTTTTTTAAATCTTGCATCACGCATCCAGTTTATTATTTAATAAATACGCGGACACCTTTTTATACCATTTTTAAGACCATAAAAAAATGTTTAGCCAAAAAGACAACAACAAAAAAAGAAAAGAAAAGATGAACACAAATCTCTTATTTCAAATTTTCTCTTTCCTGTACCGTAAACTTCGTGTGTGATATCTTGTATGCGAACATTGATGTAGTAATTATGTAGGTGAGACAACACGGGCTGTAGCTTTTAAAGAAAAATATTTGTTAAAAATATGGTTTGGAGAAGAAGAAAAAGAAACATTAGCTTATTCATGAATCTATACTATATATTAATTGGTTTCCATTCTACTACATTGTTATTTAAAACTTAGAGAAATGCATGGAACAATAACGACAGATTTCCAACAAAGGTTATATATTTTACAAACTAGCACAACCGTTGGAGCTTGTTTGGTTTTTGTTGAGGCCACACGCACGAGTCGTTGACCATTTTGGCCGAAGCCACTATACACGTGACTGTTTTAGAAGAAAGGCGTCATTTCGCACTAGTCCTTTCTGATTAAGCTCTCTTATAATGTTCCATCGATACAATTACAGGGACTTTTTAGATTTAATTAGTGAATAAGTGAAGATGGACTGAAAGGACACGTGGGCGGGATGATGAAGACGAAAAGGACTTGTCAGTTTTTAAGAATCAATCAGAAAAATGTAACTAGAATTTCGAGTGTTTCCAAAGAGGGGGATAAAAGTTCTCGAACTTTGACAGGATTTCGCAGTGAACTGACAAGCGGAGTGAAAGAGAGATCATGATGGAAGTCAAGCATTCATCAGAATTCTTTGAAAGTCCAGTCACGTGATTGGTTGACACGTGTCCCCTTAGCGTATTTTTCGGTCATGGTGGACAACCTGCTGCTCGCACTCGTGACCCCGTGTCATCTCATTGGTTAATTGCCATTGATTGTCGGGGTTTACTTGATATATCCCTCAAACGCCCATGAGCTTCGGATGTCCTTATTAGAGATAATTAACTAAATGAACCAGATATTCGGATCCAAGTCTCTCTGTAGAATGGCTTTGAAAAGGGATGTGCAGGAAGTATATAGTTTATAAATGTAGAGAAAGAAAATTGTACTGCCTCCAAAGCGGATCGAACCAGGTACCGTTGAGATTGCAGAATCAACACTCTGCCGACTGAACTACAGGCCGACGACAGGCCTTAAAGTTCACCCAAGTAAAGGCTGCCAATCTTTCCTTACATAAGGCACTGCCACACAGACATTAAATTAACATATTTTGTTATAGATATTTCCCCCAAAATGTGTATTTTCGTTGAGTTCTACCGAATATATGGTTCTGGTATATATATATATTTTATAAATGTAGAGAAAAAAATTACATGCAAGTAAATATATTTTTATAAATGCAGAGAAAGAAAATGTGACATTCCTCTATCGGGGATCGAACCCGAGACCTTTGGCTGATAGGGCCAACACTCTACCGACTGAGCAAGTAAATATATATATATATACCTCTGCTAGCTAAAGGTCCCGGGTTCGATCCCCGGTGGAGGCATGTACAATTTTCTTTCTCTGCCTTTTAGAAAAAATATGTAACTTATATTTTTATAAATGCAGAGAAAGAAAATAATATTATATTGGTCTTTACTGTCATGGTTATTATTTTCCTGTTTTATTTATAAGGGTATACAATTATTTCCGCATTATTTAACTACCCTCTATGCCAGGGCAATCCAGTTGCATCTTGCAATTTACTTGTAAATGTGCAACAATGCATGTTACCTATTTTATTTTTTTTAAAGAAAACCAATTCAATTGCCATCTTTGATTTCGTTTGTATATAGCATACAAAAAAATCATACTTATAAGGCGTCAACAGGAATGCTTTTCCAAATCGCCAAATATTTTTTATTTCATTTTGGAAAACTAAAACTAATTAAGTAACTACATTTTGTAGAAAAGATCTTGAAACCTTAGTAACTATAGAAAAACATAATCAAAGACTTTAAAGGTATTTTCAAAGAACGGTGTGGGTTTTTTTCTGAATGAAATACATACCATATATTTTTGTTATGAATGTACAAATATAGAAAACCGATGTTTCCAATAACTGTGTAGGCCTACTCAGATACAAACTCGTTGGTCACATAAGGGGAGACCGAAGCATGGACTCTTACGAACTAGGCCACCGAGAACTTTTGTTTGGTCAGGAGGAATGGCTGATAAGAAAATAGGCAGGCAATTAGTTTGCGGTTCTATTGACCAGTAGAAAAGCCATAAAGAAAGCACGAGCTAAAGACGTAACTTAATAATCGGAATCATACACGGTTTGAAAAGACATCAAATATTGATTCGCATGCAGTAACGATTTTGTCAAAACGGGGCAAGTTTAAGCGCCTTTATTTGTGGAACAGAGGCAACAACTGTTCGTGGTTTGGCTATCAGATGCACAGGCTTCTATTCTGCAATGAAATCTGTATAAAATCAGATTATTATTTGTGGAGAATTTATTGCGGTTTCCACCGTTCACTGGGGACAAAAGATTAATAAGAATAAAAAAGTTTTGCTCGAGGTATTTGTGACAAGTCGTTTTATTCGAATTAAAGCTTTTCGCGATATGGTTGAAACCCGCTGTCCTTATCAGTATATATTTATTTTGTCATAGGAAACAACATGAAAAAGCCAACAAGCTTCATTTCGCGAAAAAGGAAAGAAAATAACGTTTTTGATAGAAATACTTTATCACGTTGCAGCAAGTTAGATATGATTATACGTTAAAATATATAGATATGATGTTGTTTTGCAGATTTTCATATTACTTAGGTCTAAGGCCACACAGCTTCAACACTGCTGCAAACTAAGTTCCGTATGTTAGAATCTTAATTAAGCATGTAACCACCACAACACGAAACATATACCTGTTGCATATTGTTACATCTCCCTTTATTCTCATCTATTTTTACAACGATAAAGGGGAGGAAAAGGCAGTGGACAGTATAAATAATGAATCTGAAGATGATAACAGTCCAGTCAAAATATTAACTTTTAAATATGATAACTTCAGCGTTCGGAGTTTCACTAATTATATATCAGTAAAAAAAAAAACAGTTATAGTCTTATAAGTGCAGCATATACAGCCATGTATATAGTTTCCATATGAAGGGCCAAATTATGTTTTAATCAGAATGACTCAGAGATATCTCTAAATCTTATTATAAACTTATTATATTAGCTGGTCGCTCGCTAGACCACCTTTTTCTCAGGCAGTTTTTTGTGATTTAATTTGGTAAATGTATATTCGTTTAACATCTAAAGAATGCTTCCTCTTGCTGCGTTCAGAAAAGGGAATTGCCTGAAATAAAAGCAAGTTGACCGGATAACTTTCAAAGAAGTTTTTACTTTATACATATGATACATTCGACGTGTATAACTAATTTCCAAATAATTGCCCCATTCTTGTGTAAACTAATCAGTTAATATGAACTGAATATATTATTCTTAAGTCATTTGCTGTTTGGAAAAGTATGCAAGTACCAGATATTTGCTAAACCGCATGGTTCCAACATATTCTTTAAAAATAGAAGCTGATTGTTACATTAGTCTAATGTTTGTGGATACTTCTTTAAATAACACTGCCGTATTTCTGTTTTATTTTGTATAAAATGACAGACGTTTTAAAAACATCTCAAACACGTATTTTTGATTTCGATGGTTGAACAACAATACCAAAATATATACTCTGTCAGCATAAATTCAGATTTTTCCATAAATATTTTCAGAAAGTGATATAAATGTTTCTATTCTGTGTTGTTTATTGCGGACAAATTAGTCTGAGGGTCTTATTTCTTAATAACGTCTTGGAGGAAAAATAGTCTAAATTGAAGTATTTTATGTTTTACTCGAGTCTGATTGACAGGGTCGCCAGGAGTCGATAAATCAGTCCATTGTTAATGCAGGGTATAATATCAAACAATATCCGTCTAAAACAATCTCTTCCTTGTTGAAAAGCACCGACCACGGTTGGGCAGCGATGTGAAGAAATGGCTGCACGGAGAAACGACTCGCCGCAGCCACTAAATCATAGCGTCGGAAAAGTGAGCGACAGTTTATCGCTAACAAAACGTCAAGTTGTGGTTATCGCAATTATGTTCACCATCCGTTTCCTTGTTCGGTTCCTCCAGAGACGGTTAGCGAACAGTTTTTCCACAGAAATTCCTTCTATTACATTATGTTGTTTGCGGATTTCCAACCACTTTTGACGACTTGCGGGAAATGGTTACAAGTATTTGTTAATATCTCAGACACTCTACCACTTCCCCCAAGAGTCCAAGCTTGTCCCTCTGTGACTCACAAATAGGCTTGTTGGCCATTTTCGCCAATCAGTCTCTGATGTAGTTTTTTGCGTAATAATGTCTTTTCAAATTATTCTCGATCCATTATCCCTTGTTTCTGCGTCTCTAAAGAATTAAAATGTGGTGGAAATCCGTTAAGATATCATCTCGACTTAAACATGAATTTATGACAGCTCTGCAACAGCCGTTCAGAATCGGACATCATGCTTTCGTAAATCAAGTTCATGTAGCGAAAACTTAAAAGCATCTTCATATTGTTTTTTATGTTCCACTCATATAGGCATCAAAATCACTGGTTCTTGGCATGATTCTAATTAAGATATAACTAGCCATTTCTGTTAATTTGACTTCAATTTATTTATTGCCTTATAAGGCACAGTTGTCTTGATTTATATTAACCTTTCTAACAGTTAGAAAAATAGACACAACTGAATATGTCAACATTTCTCTTTAACTGGTGTTTCTTCCCTGTTGCCCATAAGAACAAACAAACAAAAAAGACGCCAGCAATGCAAAGTCGCCATATAGGTTAAATAACTTCGACGTTAAACACCATCAAAACATACAAACAAACTTAAAAGATGGGGAAAGTAAAACAGCATTCATTTCCATAAGATCAATTCAGGTGGATTTTTTTTTACAAAACTAGTGTAAAATATTTTTAAGAGTCTGCTTTTTTTGTCTCAAAATACTACTGTATTTCATGCCACATTTCATTAAATTATACCATTCACATAAATCAAGCAAAACTCAATCCAAATACAAACCTAGTTGACAGAAAAAAATTTGTGGCAATATATAGGATAACGTTATACGTTCATCTTTTGTCTCATGAAGCTCGTATGGAGTGACTTTTTAAAAAATCTTTAGAACAATTTTATGTAAATCTGACCGCCATCTCCCTAAGAAACCATATATTATCCCGTATGGATTATCAATAAAATATTAATCTTGTTCAGATTAAAACACAATGCATTTGGTTATGGAGAGAAGAGCTTATCTCAAATGTCGAAATATCAAAATGATTGATGAAGCGAAGCTAAGAAGAAAAGATGTTATCTTGTGGTATTTACCAAAATATGATCGACACCGAATAATATCCTGTCAACTCATTAAGTGCTTACAGGCCAATTCCTCAAAGCAGCTAAATACTTAAGTTAACATATTTAAATATTCTTAAATTTCTCAGACATTTAATTAATATTAGGAAATCATTATCTTAATTTCACTAAGTTAAACATACTTTATCGTCGATGCAGCACAATTAAGATAGATGTCCAATAGTCCAATAGTGCATTGAGAATTTTGACTGAAGTCAGAAAATGCTTGGTGGAATCAGCCCCAAAAGCAGATATAGCTTTTACAAACTTTTTTTGTAAAAAAAAATCACATTTAGTACTTTATATGTCTTGTTACCCTTAGGCAACTCAACATGTCACATTTGTCGTTCTTTAGCATGAATATGCGATTTTACAACTAAACATTCATCTCTTCTACTTTTGTTATCAAACAGAATAAATCCTTAAGGAATATATTGCATCGAAATATCGACTTGTCGCAATAGTAGAGGCTCCGATAGTAATCTATCGATTGTCGTATACAAAACATCGATAACTATCGCCGATTGTTTGGTGAAATATCGATAGTTTCGATAGTTTACCTTTTTTCAACAAATCTCATAACGTTCCTCATTATAGTGTGTTTGTTTTTTTTAATTGTGTTGGACTTTGAAAGTCGTTGTTGCACATTTACAAGTAACTTTCAAAATTGCAAGCTGATAGTACTGGTTTGAATAAATGGACAATGAAACATTAAAAGTCGGCCGAAAGACAGAATATAAACATACAGCTATTGAATATAAAATCAATCGTCTTTTATTAGTAATGTAGACTCATTTTCATTTGAAAAAGCGCTATTGAGTAACTTGTACAACAGAAAATGTTCATTTTTGCAAATATATGACTATCGCAATAATATCGCGATAGTAAACTAAATAGTAATATTCCTCTCGATAGCCACCCCTATAGAATATATATAAAATCAAAGGTCCCGGTTTCCCTGCATCTCCGGTGGAGTCATGTAAAATGTTCTTTCTCTATACATTTGTAAAATATAATTGCTAACATTTATTTTGTTATTTGTTTTTTTTTAAAGGTTTTTCAGGTTTGTCAAAAAAGCTTTTTCCATGTTTCCAATGAAACTTGCTAACCGTTATGGCGTTGGATTAAGAATTGACAACGATGATAGGCGGTGAGGTTTCTAACTTTCTTTTGATTTTTTTTTCTTCAAATCCTTGTGACTGATGAAGAATAATTAAACATCACGTATGGGAAGTGTGTTTCATTTCTGTGCTTGATCCCGTTGTTAACCCTCTCTTTATCGCAATCGTTCCATCTTCCAAGTTATTATGCCTCTTACAAAACAAGAGTCGGGGTGTTGAAGAGACTCTGGATGCACGGGTTCTTGTACAATCCCCCAACAACTCTCTATGGTTAACCGCAGCGACGGAGGAAACAGATGATACCGGCTATTATTGCCTTTGTCTAAACCGCAAGCACCTCAACCGTTTTTCTAATGAGATTTGCATTATGTAATATAATTATTCACCCCTTTGCAGTATTTCATTTCCCCTGCTGTTTCCTACGCATAAGTTAAGATAAAGTTCTCGCGTCACAACACAAAATAACAATGTTTTCGCGTCAACAGATATAATAAACCGCTTCGCCATTATCAGCTATAAAAAGTTTTATTTTGCATGAATTTTTTTATCTAAATTTTCGTTTTGCCAACTGGCTTAATGGTCGATTGTATCCACACATTTTTTGGCTTTTGACAGAAAAACGAAGGACTCCAGTTAATTTCCTCCTAGGTTTGATAACGGTAAATGAACCATTGAAATATCGCTTCTTAAAAAAAAAACAGATTTGTTCTTAATCCTAACTAAGCCTCCCAATGAGTCATAAGTAGAGACAAATCGGTTGACGTCACTTTTACGCAATGACATTAGCTGTCGCATTAAGATATTTAATTCAAAATCGTTACAAAGATTTGGATGAAATATTAAGTTACCAAAAATAATAATGTGTAATTATATCCTGATTTTCGGAGACAATTGTGCCAAAAACAGCTCGAATTCACTTGACAATGTATCTGCGCTCCAATCAAGCTCCACTGAGAGTTCCATGAAATCGAGACCGAAATCATTCAAATAAACTTATAGAGTTGCCTTTTCTCAATTACGCCACATGCGACGAGAACAGCGCTTCCAAATTCAGTTATTGAGATTGCGTGAAATCAGAAAAATGAGCTGTGTGAGTTTTCAGATAATGTTTAATAAAACTTAATAGCCACTGTTTTTGGAATCAAACTGCAAGATGCAAAATTGCTTAATTTGAGATGCATTGTGACAGATGGTCTTCTATGATTTAATATATAAGAGAAAATGTATACTAGGATGTTTTGCTCTATCAATACAAGAATTCTCTTTTTATTCAATTACTATTTCTTCTTCTTTTTTCTTTTTTTATGTTCTTCATTAAAAGTATAGTTAAGATATGCATGCACAATGCATAATACATGGGTTCCAATTTTTACTTTATTCAAATACATGTAATAATAAAAAAATTAATATAAATACATGTAGTATTGATTATTAAAGTTATGGATTAATTATAAATAAGTACACTGGAATTTGTCATCCATAAATTGGAATCCATGTATCGTGTGTTTAATAAAGTCCACTTCAAAATGTTACTGTAGCGTGTAATAAAATTAATGTCTTTTTGTAGTTGCTATAAATATAGCTTCGTTCCCAAGCAATTGTCGTATGTTGTCAGATATATACACAGTCACATTTTCTTTCTCTGCATTTATAAAAATATATATATAATACATATAAAAATGTAGAGAAAGAAATTGTACATGCTTCCACCGGGGAAGTACAATTATGGTCACGATATAAATGAGAGCCATGATATATTTTCGAACTGTCGATTTATATGGCTTGTTGTATGGCATATGTTAAACACCATGCATAAAATCAAGATATGATAAACGTGATAAACGCAGCCAGGTATTTATCACGTTTCTTTATGCGAGAAAGACAATTTTACACGCTTCCACCGGGGATTGAATCCTGGGCCTTGTCTTTGTATATAGCCTATACTGAATACTTTATTCAAGTATTATTTTATCATTTCTTATATCAAAAATACACTCCCTTTATTAAAAACTTAACAATGTGGAAATAATATTAAACTAAATTGTTTTTGGAGGTTTTTAAAGAATAGTATTATCTCTTTTTTAAATTGATCCAATTATAATTTAAAAAATACAGACAATAATTTTGCTAAGTCATATTAGCGCAGGTGGACAGCTATAGCCAAATGCTAAATATTTCATTAAGGGTGTAAAAGGGTTTGCCGATGCTTTGGGAAACTAAGATTTCTGGTCCGTATAAGTGCTTTAGAATCATCAACAAGAACATTGGAATATTGAGGTACTTAAACTCTTCAGTGATTGGAGGTAATAACAGTTTAACACTCAGCCCTAAAGTTCTTGGCCGGGCAGTAACTCGGGATTATTGCCCAGTGTTATGAAAGTTACATGAGTCGCAGAGCAATAACGTCACCATTTTGACATAAGAGCAAATGCTTTAATTCCATTAGCAAACCATTTGCGTACATTATGACCGGCTGTGTTTAAGACGTTGATGCTTTATCACCATTTTTGTCATAACCAGGAGGCAATGTTTGCTCTCTAACTCAAAACTTTCTACATTTATGTATTTTTTATGCAGGTTGTAGCCCACGGCAGCTGCGGGGAATGTTGTTGGTGTTTGGCTGGAGTGTGATGGGAAGGACGGCAAGGGATGGGACATAACGGATTTTATGGTCAGGCATTATTCTCCCCATGAGGCTGAACTGATTGCTGTGGCTAAGCTCCCTCTTCATCGCTGACCCCGGCTCAGGTCATCTCACACCAAGATGACCAATAAATTCAGGAACGATCTGTCAA
>JAVFBY010369969.1:0-16526 GCA_034781015.1 Tonicella lineata
AATTGCACTCTGTCCTCGGTTTGTGCTGCACGACAATTCCAAAACCGTTGTTTGTGTTGGTGAATTGTATGCGATAAGGGGTGGAGAATGGTTACATAGTTGCAAAGTCCTCAAGAACACAAACAAACGAATATAAATAATATATACATTAAAATAACCTTTATTTACAAATTTGTACATTCATCGTATCACTTGACAAGTGACACAAGATTCAAGTTACATTTATCATTACTAACAATCCAACAACTTCATTCAAATCAGCCTCGGACTAAATTCAAACGTCACATGCACATTCAAGGAGAAACACCCAAGTTAAAGTCTGTCAATCTTTATTTACTTCACTGATAACTAATTCTTGTACAATATATTTTGTAAGACATTTTCAAGTTGGGAAAGTGGACTCTCAATTCTTTAATAGGCAGTAATTCCAAGGATTTTAATTAATTTCCCTCAAAATACTTAATATCACCACTGACATACATCTTAAAGAAATATTACATTTGTAAAAGACTTGCCATGTGTAAGGATTTCCCCTTGTACATCTGTGCTTCCTATTAAGAAAGCATTATTCACAAAATTAAATTTTTTTTTTGTTGTAAATATAGTTAATATTTTTTAAACCTATAGGTAAATATTGAAAGCCTTTTCAGTTTTCCATTATAAAAAAAACGCACATTATAAGGCTGAGTTTTCTTAAAATCTTGTAACTCACATAGTATATTCTTCTTCTACATTTGTAGAGCCTTGGCCAGGAATATATATATTCGATAATAGTAACGATTCTTGCATAATTACTTCTGCATAGATATAGGTAATGTAAATATAAATGTATTATATATAAATATTTAAAATTTAACAAGATATGCATAATAGTACTTTCATTATGAACACTGTCTCTTTAAAAAGTAAGGCACTTGTCAACATATTTTAAGAGATTCATTATGATTAAAAATATTAAAAACCACACTGAAAAAACAAAAACCACCAACTGCAACCGCACAAAAAACAAAAGTAACATCCAAGAAAAAAGAGATTCTAAGATTATAACTAACAGCACTATCTATTTCAACTCAACACAATATTAAAACAATAACAAATAAACGCGAGTTGAAACAATACCCAACCTGTTAAAGATTACCCCTTTAGATCCAGTATAATATCTACAGCAAGTCTTCATCAAAGCCAATGAAACCAACTCAAAATGCAATTTAAACACTAGTGTTATTGAAGATTTAACCTCGACCCTGTCTTATCAGATCTGTATTGTCTTCAGCCCCCTCACTTTTTCTAGAAAGCAGAATAATATGCACCTCCAGTCATCTCAGTGCTAGTAGTAAGCCGCTTCGTAACTTTTGATGATCATGTCTTTTCTATGGCAGATAAAACCCCAAACATTAGTGACTATTTTCATGTTAAATTATGTCCCTTAATTCAACAATTTTAAGTGTATTCTTTTTTTTTTTACAGATTTGTTACTTTAGCCAATCTAAGTACTGGTACATGTTAAGTTTCACCTGTAAAAATTGGCAGAGTGTGAGAAACGTGTGGGTTTTATTGGCTTCCTCTGACTGTGACGTCACACAAAAACTATGTATTTAATCATAGTGTAGATCAATTGTCATGATTTCAGCATTTCACCATATTATTAATCGGTGTAATAAGTAGATATATATTATTATCATTATCTTCATGTGACCTCATCTCTAAGGTAAAAACCTAACATTGTTAATGACTGTTAATGTTATTCACTTGAACACTAATATGACAATTTCATCATTTTTAATGACTGTTGTTAATGTTTGTTAACGTTATTTCGTTGTACGACTGCCTGGAACACTTATATGACTGTATACCCCACTTCAACAAACTGTTTGCTTCAATAAATGCATGTGTTTTTTTAAAAGTTTTTAAACAGAACAAAATAGACTTTTACAATGTGTATTATGCTTAACTGAATGAAAGGGGGATAAATCTGTTACTCATGTAACTGACAGTGTCATCTATGTCATTGAGTGACTAACAATATAGTTCAACTGAATATTCATACTATGATATTGTTGATCAATGACATACATGTAGATGGCACTAGTAGTTATATGAGTAACATATTTATCTCCCTTTTGATCCATTGGCCAATCCCATTTAAAGGTGTAGTTTGGATTATTTATCATAAAATAATAAGTTAGATCAAAACAATAACGGTGACTAGGATGTAGGCTTCAGTGCTGAAAATAGAATATTTCCTGCTCTATTCAACTGTAATATATAAAGAATGATCTAGAAATCCCAAACAAAATACAATGTAGTTATATATATGGCTGATAGAAGATTATATCACAAATTTATTAATGCATAAATGTACATAGTTAACAAAATCTACTTCCAACCGACAAGAATTCAAGTTAAAAGATTGAGATTATAAGGAAATTCAAAACATTTAGATACAATGAAAGTATTGAATATATTAAACAAAATGACTTGAGATTAATACCTCCAAACAAAAAAGACTTTTAAAGAGTATCGAGGGAGTTGAAATAAGAATTCAAAGGGAAGACTGGGGTGACTAGTTATATGGAAATTCAAAACATTAACATACAATAAAAATATTTAATAGATTTAACAAAATGACTTGAGATTTATACCTCCAAACAAAAATAGTTTTTTGCTGAATACACTGGCAGGGATTGACTATGACTAAACACCTACCTACATGTTATATTTACACCCAAATACCAATAAATCAAAGAGCTACACAAATGTATTTGTGAGTTAAACAGAAACAACATTTTTTTATTTTAAAAATGGATAGGACTAGAATATATAAAGACCAGCAGTTTAACGCTTGAAAGATGATAAAATTAAAACAATTAACAAGTTAGTATTAGCTAGAAGACTAATTCAAATCAAAGCAATAAAACATTCCCCTTATTTCACCTGGTAACACAACATTTAATAACGTCTAAATAATCGCTCTTTGGATCAAGACTAGTTTGATAACAATAAAATATTCTGACAACTTTCAAGGACAAAATCACATACTGTTTAACCCTTTCAGTGCCGAATTGGTCCTGGGACCCCCTTCCTCAGTGCCGCCTTGTTTTGGGAAAAACCTGATGTAAAAATGGTATAAACTTGCAGTTGGGTCTGTTAATTTAAAAAGGGAAGACTGCAACTGAAACAAAGTCGGAAATTCGACTATAGTCGCAGACGGCACTCATTAGAGCGTTCGACTATAGCCGCAGACGGCACGGGATAAAGGGAAGGCTGTAACTTAAACAAGTCAGAAATTTGACTATAGTCGCAGACGGCACTCTGCCTAGCGTTCGACTATAGTCGCAGACGGCAGTGAAAGGGTTAATCATACAATCAGGCAAGTGAGCCATCATTCTCCTTTATATTCTCCTTTTGGGTGGGCACAAGGTGAGTACGAGTAATCATCACTCTCGTTATTTTGTAACCTTAAAAGTACCATCTACATGTAGCTTATTTTCAATGCAGTCTAGAAATTTGGAATAAATAGGCGACATTCCAAGCTTTCAGTATTGGGCTCTACAGAAAGCACCCTTCTATGAAAAAGCATTTTCCTTGGAATACCGTGTGAATGTGTATATATTTTATAAATGCAGAGAAAGAAAATGTGACATGCCTCCACCGGGGCGGGTATATAAATATAGTTTGTCAAAACATAATAAATAGATGTCAATCTAAGCATGATAGTAAAGAATAAAAGAATGACATTGCTGTACCGTTGTATAAGATCAGTGTGTAGGTCAAACATATTGGTACAGTTGTAATAAGCCGGATTGATTGATTGGGGTACGGTTTAACGGCATACTCAGGGGTATTTCACCTATATAACGGCGTGCCAGTCTGATGGGTGGAGGGAACCACTGATCACGTCACTGGCAACATAAAAGACGAGACAGAAAAAGGAGCAAAAATCGACACAACAAAAATCTACTTCCTGATGGCAGATGCCCTTTAACTCCAAGAGCACCAGGGCATCAGGAAGCTCCCCCCAAACCTATGGCGTAATTTATTAGCCGGATGACATACCACATAAATTATGACAATTTAACAAATAACACTACGTAAAATGGGTCTTCTTTAATATGACGATGCAAGCTGGTTTATGTATATACCAGCAAAGGTTGAAATGAAATGCACTCTCCTGTCAATCATAGACATGGCACTAGTGGAAGTAATTTGACTAATTTATAAGCTTACTATCCTGTGACATTTCAGACATTGTTCTTCTACTACTTAATCTAAGTGAATGTGAATGTGTTGCTAACTGTTTTCATTTTTATAAAATACAACACGCGATATTATGATACATTTTCATGTCCTTAATTTATAAACAAATGAACAGGTCAGAATGCTTACAATTCATTTTATTTTTATATAAACAATCACTTTTTTTTCTTCAGCATGAACCTCATTGGCTATTCATTATCACTGGACACCATTTCATAATTGTTATATTAGTTTACTGAACAGCAAAAGAAACTCTGTATGAATTAAAGTATCAACTGAAACACTTCAACTTTAATATGCTGTCAACCATAATATTAGAGAAAAAAAACCATTGCAGTTTGATCCATATAGATGTACCTACTGGATCTAAACAGTCATTATACCCCCAAGCATTGCTGAACAGTCTTGAACAGAACAATAGCTTTTTAAACCGGTGTCTGGATGTGACATCACCAGACAATAGGTTGACTTCAAACTTGCGGAAAACACCAAGCACCTGTGTTTATTCCGAAAATTAAGCCCAAAATCCAGATTTTTTTAAAACTGGCGTTGAAATATTACATACATGCGTCTTAGATTGATGTTACTTTTTGGCTACCATAGATTCAACATAAATATTATATATTACGGTTTATGTATAGCACCTCCTGTAAATTTAGTTTATTTTTCAGTTAATTTGAGTTTAGGAATTTTTTTTAATGACCGCATTAGATATGTTCATGAATTTTTTTAATTTTTAAATTGAAAATATTCTGTTTTCTGAATAACTTAGTTTTACAAGCAGAATATCGGTTTGTTGAACCAAATTGTATGAGCAATGTGCGATCTGCTCTAATTTAGAAGAATTCAGCTGTTTGGAGTTGTTTACATACTAGCCTACACAAAGTATAAATGGTTCAATACTGCTCTCTGTTTTCTAAAGGCTGACATAGCTTTTTTTCAAGGCCGTATTTGCTCAGAAAACATGACATTTCTATGAGAATAAATGACATGTCTGTCGGAACGAGAATCAATGCATATCCAATAATCCTTCGGTAAATCAACAACAACAACAAACCACCCACGCAAACTCTGCATTCCTATCTTGATCCCAGTTCAAACATACTCCTCGGCTTATTCCCTTAAAAAATGGAATTTATTTGTGATTCACAGAGAATGAAGAGAGAAAGAAGCTTATCATGATCATGTAACAATGTTGCTTTTTTCCTGTATTGTTCTACCAATCAATGATAAATGATTGGTACTGACAGACCTGTTTGACTCTGTAAATAGCGGCTTTTATCTGGAGTGAAGATTTAACCTTTATAAACCTTTATCAATGTTGAACAGTGTTCTCCCCGAGCACCCCTCTCCTCGTCCCCCCTCCTCCCCCTCATCAACCTAGTTGATTCCGAGCTGTTTGATATATAGAGAAAAGAAATCGAACACAGATTGTGGCTGAATTACTTAGTACTAGGCATTTTGTTAACTCTGATCATTGTTGCTACATGTATGTAGAGATATGAGACATTAAACAGCTACAGGAAAAGTAGTTAAAGGTGAATTATCAGTTGTGTTTTCGGTGAGTGGCTCTAAACTGTTTGCCTGTATACACCTCTGTAGTACGTAAGCATGTAACATCTACAACATTCTGTACATGTACTTACAATACAAGTTCCTGTGAAGGACAGTTAACTGAAATTTTCCAAAATGTGAATACAGTTCTTTCCGAAGTTCTTTTTATGGGCTTTTCTTTTGTATTTTTTAACACTCAGCTGTTATCAAGCAAAGGTCCTATCGATTAAATTATTGAATAATTCATTAAGCAATTATTCTAAAACGGAAAACCCCAGGATCAAAAGTAAAGTACAACAAAAGAGTCGAAATTATTTTTCCTTTACCTGGTTGGCATGGCAACATACATTATCCAGTCATAGCATAAAAATCAATTTAATTATGGATGGATTTCTTCAAATTTTTTTTTGTTTTTGTCAGGGAGCATGACTCAGCTGTTAAATGTATTACCCGGTAGGCCTACTGATAACAAGGCAAATGGCAGGCATTGCATTTGCAACTACATACAAATCTATAAAACAATATATATAAATAATTGTTGACTTCTCGAGTTGTAACTCACCCATGATAACTCAAACTTAAAGTCCATTGAAAACTTGTCTCTGAGAGTTAATAAAGAACATGATGATTTGTCATTTTTGACTACCCTGTGCCACTGCGATTTACTTTTTCAAATATAAAACAATGGATTTTCTGGATATTTATAGTTTTTAATTGTTAAACAAAATTTTAATTCCATTATAAAGGAAAGTACATTAGCACAAAAGAAAAAGATGCCAGATTTTTAACGCAGTTTAAATTATATTTTTTGTCTTTAGATTTAACTGAATCAGATATGTGGACAATGTATTTAAACATTAACTACCATCTATTGGGATTCTGGGTAAAGTGTATAGTAACCCATAGCAACCAAACTGTACACCTGGTCATTAGTTTAACGGGCCAGTCAGATCTGCTGGAACACCTTTTGTGGACTTAACAATGACACCAAATTTAAAATCACCCAGACGGAAACATGCGGCAGACGTATGCATGTGCTGTGCCGTTGAGATTGGTGATTAGCTCAATGTGCTATTAAAGCCAATTGATTAGTCCCATAATGAAATAATCTAGTACCATGTAATGTTTCTGGAGCAGACATCAAGCTGTTTATTGAAAGTTTTGCAAAGTCTATATTGACATCGGGCTGTATTCCTAAAAATTTACCAACAAATCAAGCCGATGTTTTTTATAAGTTTTTCCCCCCGCATTAACAATTGTAATAAAATGTTAACATACATGTCAGGTAGCACCATGCACATATTAGAAAAATTAGTAGGCCCTAGCTGACACTGTGGAAAAAACCCGAACTCCCGACCTAGAGAAACTGTCCACTGCTCTACCAACTGAGGTACCCAGTTCAGCTAGGAACAGCTCACTCGTTTCAGTCCAATATATTGCACATGACGAATTGATCTGATAAACAATATATAATTTAGAAATATTTGAAGATACAGATTCTCGCTCGTGTTCAGATTTTTCAAGCGGGATTTTTCCACAGTGTCGGCTATTAATATTTCTAATATATGTCCATGAAGATAATTATAATAAGTACCAGGTATTATAAGTAAAAGTTGAGTTTACTGACTGGCCATGTAGGACTACATGTAGAGTAAAAAAAGTTTCTAATTAGGGGACAGAAACTGGTTACATTGAAAGAAAGGGATATTATTTCAAGTTAACTAAGAACAATACTCGTAAAGCCAAAGGTCTATTGTTTTGGGGAGATAGTAGGAGATTTCCCCAGGAGGACATTTCCCCAGGAGGACATTTCCCCAGGAGGACATTTCCCCCAGAGTTATTTTCTGGGAAGGACAATTCCCTTGGCAGACGTTTCCCCAGTGCAATATTTCCCCAGGTGAACAATTCCCCAGTCTCAAGCACATGTATTTTTACCCTTTTTGTTTAAATATTTTGCTTGTTCGTGTACTTTTAAAGAAAACTATTTAGTTATTTGAAAATATTGAACGAAAACACTTAAAATTTGCAAAAAATCAACGATAAAACAGAACACACTGGATATTTCTTGTAGTTTTCACAGTTAATATAAATACTCATACTGTAATTACTATAAGTGTAATGCTTTACATGCATACAGGTACATGTATTAGTGTGAACAATGCCTACTTTATCATCTCCTTAATTATTATTACCCCTCGGGGGTACGTCGGTATGTTTTGAACAGTGAACATATTGACGACTTAAAGAAGAACAGTAAGTTTTTAACCTGCAGAGCATTCATGTAGCATTTCTGTTGTGTTGCGTCTATTTTTGTTGCATGATGCGGGTTGTTGGGTGGGAGCTTCGTGATGCCCCAGTTCTGTTTGAAATACTTGTAACACATGGCTAATGGACATCAGGGAGCCTAATTGTTTTGGGGTTTTTTGTTTTTCTGTCATTGCCCTGTCTCGTCTTTTATGTTCCCAGTGACGGATGTCAAGGGGGCCGGTTTCCTCCACCCATTGGGCTAGCACACCGTTATATAGGTACATGTAACCCCTTAGTTAAACCCCAATCAATCAATCAATCCTTAATTATTAGGAGATTATAAGTCTGCATGGTACATGTACATGTAGACTGCCTTTCATAAAATAAATTATATACATGAACTCGTTTTACACTTTGGGAGAAAAATAGATTTTTGTTTCTAAAAACGATCACTGTTTTAAAGATATTTATAAAAATAGCATGTTTTGATTGAAAATGCTGCTAATTTTGTCTTTTTCATTTAATTAAAATCACATGACTTTGGAATTGTTCACCTGGGAAAACAATAGCTCTGGTGAAATGTCCTCTTTGGAAAATGGCTGTACCCTGTTTTGGCCTACATGTACAGTCAAGACAGTGCTGTAGAGTTCCATAGGAAAAATTTGCTATACTTTGTTGTTAGATGTTGTTGTTTTAAATATTTTGATAATAAAAAGTTTAATAAGTTTAATAATATGTAAGTTTATTTACTTTTACAGGTGCCACATTGTTGTCGTGGAAATGCCGAGGACAAGAGATGTTATTTCTAAGGTAAGAGCTGAGGCAATTTGTATTTGAACAGATTTATATATTTAAAAATGAGAAACAGACAACTAGGATTTTTATTCCCACATTAAGATTTAACTTAATTGAGTAAAATATTTTGAACAATGAAAGGAAGTTTAAATATTTTACAGAGTAACAGTACTACACTAAAAGATTAAAAAATGATAAGTAATCACATGTAGCTTGTGATTCAAATTATAATTGATCAAAGCAAGTTAAGATTGGTTTTAGACATTTTTATTTTGATTTCTTTGGATAACATACACTGTAGGACTCTTAGAGTTATTACTGGGCCATCAGGAAGTAGATTTTTGTGTTGTTGCTTTTTTGTTCCTTTTTTTCCCTTTTTCTGTCTAGCCTTTTATGTTGCCAGTGACGTTAACGGCGGAAATACCACTGAACACGGCGTTAAACCCCAATCAATCAATTGGGCTGTTAAAAGAAATGACTTATATTTTACACCATTAGTACACCAGAGACCCTTTTATCATGGAATCACAATAGCAGGTTATGCATATTCATTTGAATTGTATTGATATTCAATGAGATAATCACAGAGGGCGCTGCTGTAAATAATAGTAGTTTTTACCCACAAGTCATTTCGCTCGGACAGCCCCATTGAATAACATAAACAAAAATGGATTTTGAATTGAAAAATTTGCTCTTAGCAGCATACCGTATTTGAAATTGTAGACAATATGGTCTCTGCCAAAAGCCTTCCCCTTTTTTATTGCTGTGTAACTGTATACTTCAAAAGGCTTTTGTTGTTGGTCTTTTGTTAGTTTGAATACTCAACCTGCTTGACTCATAACAGATTAATGGCCTTTATACATGTTATACCTGGCTGATTATAAATAATACATTACACAAGCGATGTAGAACTTCACAAGCTTTGGAGTTATTCTCTTGGCAAGAAGTTTACCAGGACTACATCCGTGTATTTCAATTCACTCTCAAGCTGTGTTATATTGTGTGTTATTTTCACAACTCACAAGTAGCAATAACTGCAATGTTCTTGCATCCTGAGTGGGTGGTTGGGCCGGGGGTTTGGCTGAAGACTGGAAATCCCATAGTCACTGTCAACTATAAAGTAGTGTGATGTGACATTAAATTGTGTTTTTGATGAGCTGTGTAATGCACAACATTGTCCCTTTTTACTGATAACATCATTACAATAAAGTCAGACTTTAAAATAGTGCATTAAAAAAATGTGAAGTGTAATTAATTACACAATAAGAGTCTCTATGTGAAACAATAAATATCAACAGTTTTTTTACAAATCATGATCTTCTATCGCTAGAAAGAGATTTTTTAAGTTAAAAGCACTTTTATCTCTAGTAGTAGTGCATATAAACTTTTTTTTATGTTTCTTGTTAGTAACAAATAAGACCATTGTTATTCCATGGAAAGGTAATACAACATGGATCATGTACTTCAATAGCTATAGTTACATGTAGCTGAATACAGAGAAACTCCTAGCCAGTAGGTCAACCATAGTTTTTAAGAGAAATCTAAATTATTCATAAATGAAACAATAAGAGATAGGCCTACTAAGAAATGAGTCGAGCTAGAATTAAGTGAGCCTATCTTGCTAATGTTGACAACTGATCAAGTGTGTTTGAATGTCTCATAAACTAGTGTCAATTGTGAGCCTATCCCGCTAATGTTGAAAACTGATCAAATGTGTTAGAATATTCATTGTTGGCATAAATTTTATCTGAGGAGTTCAACAAATAATTTTGCTTAAATAATATTATCCCTTATCTTCCAGACTAGCAGATTCACATTGTACTTAAACTAAATTAATAAACTACAGTTACCAGTAGAACCGGGGTTCTCCTTAAGACCCGGCGTCTGGCGGTCAAATGCCACCTGTTTCGCTTCATACCGCTGGCTGCTCTGACAGTTGTTTTAAAAAATGATATTGTAAATTTATTGTCAAATAGTATAAACTAAATGGAAAATAAGATCGCAAAAAAAACAAAGCAAAAGGACTATGCCGATCCTCTGAGTTATCATGAGAAATCATTGACAGAACTTCTGTTCCCGTTCGATTGCTCCATTTTGGATACTCAGAGTAGTCTGGACACCAACAAAAATGCAACGAAACTTCTCTAATGACCACTTGACATGGTGTTTCGCCAAGGTGCGCTCGACAGGTACACCTGTTACAATACAATCATACAGGGCTTTTTCAAAGTAGGGAGAACCTTGTAGACCTATAAACATGTAAAAGATTTATAGTTGAGTTTGGTGACAAATCTACGAGTGTCATACAGGTTTAAATAAACTAGAGTTTTCTGATGCCCTGGTGCTCAGGGGCAGCAGATCCCCCTCCCCCTCAAGGATTGGCAAACGTGGTAATCTCTATACTAATGCCTTTCCTTATATACATTACATTTAGAATAAACTTTACTAATAAAACTAATGTTAGAAGAAGAAACTTATCTGTTGAAATTCAAAAAGATTTTATATATACATGTACCTTTTCTAAGTAAACAATTCAATTTTAACAAGTTTAAAGGGATCATTGTTCTTAAAGTAATGAAATTCATAGGATTTGTTAAATTACTTTAATAATAGTGAATTCTATTTATAGACTACATAGTTAAATAACCTGTATAGTATGAATTTATGTAAATGGGCCACTACATGTAGGTCAGCTTTATGCATATATTTTTATATCAATTATTGTCATTTCATGTAGATTGTAAATGGAGTAGAACTATCGTTATTATTTAGCTGTACTTAATTTTCATAAGTGCTCAAAATAAGTGAAAACAAAACCCAACAAGTGGGTTTCCTCTGAAACTTTAGACCATATTTGATAATTCAATACATATACAATTAGTTTTGTTGTTGACGGACAGGAATGCTGTACATTACAACACATGTTGTAACATTTTCAATGCCTTTTTATGGGGTATCCAAGTTTGACCAAACCTCTTTTGCAGTTTACCCCTGAGTTCGACGTTAAACCCCAATCAATCAATATTTTGCATTGGACGCAAACAAGGTATAAATGCCTCGATAAATCCTTTGATGTCACCAGCTTTGTTGTAACGTCTACGGTATTACAATGTCAGGCTAAAGATGTTTTGTTGGTTTTCTGCATTAGCAATTACCCCAAAAAAATTATTGCAGTCACAATTTTAAAAAGATTGACAAGAAAGAGAGATTTGTTTTCCTTCTATAAACGCATGATTATTGTTTTGTAGAGGTCTAAATTGCTTCAAAGTTGGCTAATTTAATACACAGTTACAGTAAAAATGGAGAGCATGACATTATGGTTAAAAATCTCTAAGAAGCAGAGATTATTTTATGGTCATATAAATATAATCCGTTGGCGGGCAATACGATTGACAAACATGGAGTCTGTTTGCTGTCGTATTTTACGTCACTGCAGGAAGTTGGAGAGAGATTTGAATTAAATATAATACTGTGTGTTCTTTCTATTTTTACCTCAGGTAGATTCATTTTTCTCCTCTTTTTATTGACCTAGTTTCAGACAAAATGTAGTTTCTTTATATATCTCATGTACAAATGTACCTTCAACCAGCCTGCTTTATATCCATGCATGCTATAATCAAAACGAATTGCATAAAAGAAATATGTGAAATGTCTCTTAATATTTAAATATCGGTGTCATATTATATCAGCATTTCTTAAACTCATAAAAAGCAATATTTCACTCCGGTTGAATAACACTTTTTCTTTTACATTTTGTTACTATATATGTGGTTTTTTTTACGTCAAATGCATTCTTTTCTATGACCATATTGCATTCGATCACATGTCATTTCATTGCACATCACATATGTGATGCAAGTTTCTTATGCAATTTTATTTGACATCACTTTTTCAATAATGTCAGGCTCTCTACCGAAAGCCGTTTAGTTAATGATAATATATTAAGATAATTATTTGAATTTCTTAAAGTTTGCATGTATGAAAAATGGTCAACACTAATTAAAGAACATTTATATTTGCTAATAAAACTTTACAAAAATATTCTATTTATTAAAAAGAAAATGTAAGGAAGAAATATTTTCGTAAAGTGGTAGGCGATGTATTTCATCAAGTAATGCTCTTTATTTGGTGTGTGATACTCTAGTTTGTTAAGCAGCTATATATGTATAAGGGTATTAAATACATGTGTATTATTAAATTTACTGCCGCATGCAGGGCAATGAGGGTATAATGTAATACCCAGCTGTTAATATTACTTAAAGATTGCCCCCCTGTGGATCAAATAAAGCTGGTGTCCACTGGGTTAAATAGAAAAACCATAATTAATCTGGGTTTATGTGTGTGGGACGTCCAATTTTAGCAATGTAAGGTATTTCATTGTTCATACTGTTTTTCCACATGTCAGAAATGTGTTACGAACCTATTGTTAACAGATTAACACTTGTAGCTCATGGTCCACCATTTAGTCTCGGCATTAAAAGATTATATTAAGTCACACATGACTCTCAGTCAGTCGGCACTTCATAATCATTTGATATGTTCAAGGGCTTAGGCAGAGCGGTGTCCACCCGTCCTTTGGACACCCTGAATTGAACAATTCCCTCATTTGGACACCCTGTATGAAGAAACTTTAACATGCAGGAAATAGGGAATTGTAAAAATTGGACACCCAGTTACTTAAAAAGTAAAGGTAAATGACCATTTTGGACACCCTACTTCTGATTTTTGGCTAAGCTCCTGGATATGTTTGATATAAGAGGTGTAAAAGCCAAGGTCTCACTCAGGTTTGATCCCCGATGGAGGCATGTCACATTTTCTTTCTCTGCATTCATAAAAATATAAATATGTGTCTCAACAGTTTAGTGCTGTAATTTCTTAACCTCTCTATCACCTTCATGAAGCCTACATAATACTCTACACAATTCTAACTCACAGCTCAGGCTTTTGTGGTGTGCTCTTAGCTCAAGGTCATTAGCAGGTCGTAGCAGCGTGTTAAAATATTTAATTTGAATTTTCCTTTTTTGTTTACTTCTGCTTGGATTTATATAATACCATACTTAAAGTGTTCCTCATGGCATAAGGGACTAAAGTGAGTATCACAATTATAACTTGATGTCTTTTCTCTATTAAAGGTCAAGGTCGTAAATATCCTTATACATGTATGTCTTATAAATGTAGAGAAAGAACATGTTACAATCATCCGCAGGGGATTGTACCCAGGCCCTTTGACTAGCATTCTAGCCACAATATTCTAAGCCTTAATGATACATGTATGTTTCTTATTCATAGAAACAATTTCCGGATGTTCACTGAAGTATTTATTTCAACTTTGATCAAAGTTTTCCAGTTGGGGTGTTTTTTTTCTTCTTCATTTGTTTGCGTTTTCCTAAAAATAAAATCACTTAATCGTAATGGTGGTATAAATTTACTTGTGTGTTTCTATGTGTAAACAGGGGTATCAGAGTATTATTTGTGCTATGCATACATTTTAGCTGCTACATGTAATTTATTTTTTTGTGGGATACATATATTCATGTAGCTTATTAATGATAATTTATGCTATGTTGTAAATTGAATGTTTCTCTGGTAGGCTGGTACCCGGTACTTCTGACAGAATAACTGTAGGCCTATAGTCACAACATTAATGAACTCCATGGAGATTTGCATGTACCGCATATTATGCAAGATTGTTATTTTCTCCCCTTGAAAAAACATGCAACCTTAAAACCAAAGTTTGCTAGAAATCCTATATCTACTACGTAGGGTAGAGATATTTAAAAATAATGTTCTTAAAGTGTATTGGTCTAATATAGACTTTAGAGAGTGAGTTTAATCTATGATCAGAAATTTGGCATTTTTTTCTGGGATGCTTTTTTACACTTATAAAAGCCTGATCAATAACTTTCATGTCGGTCCATTTTGATTAACTTGTTCAAGTTAAATTTATAACAGAATATCTTGGCGAGAACCAATAAAAAAATTCACAAGGTTTTAATAAATTCTAACACTGCATATATTATCCATCAGTTCCCAGTGAACATCACTACTCACTGGATGTGCTCAGCAGATAGTCATCTTTAATTAAGAGCTCTTCAGTGTTTGATCAATATCACTTCAGATATTTGTCATACAGTACATTGAATGAATGAATGGGTACCACTTATATCTTAATAACTTGATTGTTTGAGTACATTTTAAAGTGAGTTCGTTTTGTTTGTTTGATTGTGGTTTTGTATGCCATGCTCAGGGATATTTCATGTAAATCTTGTAACTTTGACAACACTGGCAACATCAATATAGGACAGGACAAGGACATTATAAAAAAAAAGGACAAGGCAAACCAAAGGGCGTGTCAATGCTCCTTAAGTCTGATAACACCAGGGCATCAGGAAGCTCCCGCCAGCCACCAGCAAATCCCAAACAATTAGGTTTCTGTTGATAAATTCAAATTGGAAAAATTAAAAGTTTGGATCTTTCATGAGCTAAACTGTTAAATTTCAAATCAAACAATTTTAAAAAGCAAACTTTATTTACATTTTGTGTGAAATCAAAAATATTCAAATGGGACTGTTTTAAATACTGGCTGAATTTTATTTTCCTTTCTCAAGAAAAATGTCTGTATATATTAAACTCATGTTGTTTTGTGACAACACAAAAATATCTAATTTTGGGTGACTGCATATTTTTTTCAATGAAATAACACATATTACTGCATTGAAATATTTTACAAATCATTTTATGTATCGAAATAGTTCCCTGTTTGATAATTCTGAGATAGGTAATAATTTTAAATTTTTTTTTTGTCAAATTTTTAGGAAATAGTTTAACAGATTTTTGGAAGAGCATTCTACCATAATGTATTGGACTGCTGTTTAAGTATTAACTCCTTTTATAGGATATTGCCCTCATAAATAAAATGCATTAAGCCATTCACGATCATGCATGAGATATAAGTAAAAACATATTTAGTTGTTTTAGGCACATTGCACTTTCATCATTTTTTTTTATGAAAGAGTATCTACATGTACGCGGATATTTGCTGATTGTAAGCTTACTTAATTGCTAATTTTTTACTTTGGGTGGGGGTCAATTTTACTATTTTTAGTATCTATTAAATTATTTGGATAAGCTTGATATTTTGTTTGCTATTTTTAAAGCCTTTTTACATTTTTTTAAATAAAGGTTATCCATGTACCTTACTTAGTCTGTGTCCTCCTTACTTTTGAAACCTGTAAGATTGATCATGTTAGTTAAAGTACTGTAGGGAGTATAGATAGATTGAATGTATAAAGGCACCGTGTTTACAATGTATTCTCATGAATGGGTGATGTATTGTAACCAATAAAAGGGCAACTATTTTGTATACTGCATTTAGCACAGGTCAGTAGAACCAGGCCAAACACACCCATGCAGTATTCAAGAGTTCATCAGACTTTGTGTACTATACAAGATTTTTTTAACAAATATGCATGAATATATAAATGAAGAAAGATCAGATGTAGAATTGTTGTGGAAATATTATTAATAAAATGTAAGCTTGCATGATCCTTAAAAGATAACATAAGTCATATTTTAAATGGTGAAACAATGGGGATCGCCAGCGGTGAACAAGGGAGACTACCATTTCACCCTTGTAACATGTAGTGGCGTGTATGTCATTGACTAACAATAGC
>JAVFBY010371080.1:0-16521 GCA_034781015.1 Tonicella lineata
ACCTTTGTACCTAGACAAAAACTCTCATTCGTTAATTGTCTACTATTCTGAAAAATGCCATCATAATTTTCACATAAAGCTAGACATGTCTTCTATAGAAGTCCTGGCCTACATAACTGTTACTGAGATTGAAGGGTTGATGAAAGGTGGGAGAATGTTTAAAAGTGGGTGTATCCTAAAACTGCTTAGGAGATAAAATGACGAATCTGGTTGGATAAGAGAGGAGAGACAAGCCCTACAGATGAGATCAGTATAGAGGGGAGATCTCTCACCAACCAACGAGAAAGCTCCCTAACAATTTCAACTTCTGTACCTATCCAAACACAGACAGAGAGGTAAATGGTGAAGCTTGGGAAAGAGCTAACAAAGGAAATAAGGACAGGTCACCTCTGAGCGCTGAGGACAATCTGATTGAGCAAACACATGTTCAGTTCCTTACCTAAACCTTGTGAGCACAGACGGCAGGATATATAAGTCTGCATAACAACCTACTCTCAAACTAATGCTCCTTCTCACAAGGCTGCCCTCTCTCTAATTCACACATAGATCTACATAGATCAATAGTTTTACTATATGCAGACTATATACATTTATTCATCATTTTCATAGCAAAATAATAATAAATGTGGCTCTTGGATGGTACATAGAAAGTGAACATGTGTCTTACATAGCCAAGTAAATCCAGTTAACAGACAAGGCTAGGGTCTTATGGCCTCGATTTATTCAAAACGAGCAGAATGTGGGTCACATAAAGCTATGTTTGCTAGCAAGCTTGCCACAAAAAACACAGCAAACATAGGTCAATAATAGGGAGCCTGGACAAGCAGACAGCCCCGTATATAACATAGTGCTAGTCTAGCCAAGGTTGTCATCCATTTTGAGCAGCCTGGGGTCTCCAGGCAACCTTCAAGATGACATCATGACCAGCCGAGGGTGACCTCTTGTCTCCTCCATTACATATGGTACTCACTCACAGCAGCAATTTGTTAACACCCATACCAATATCCACAGCTTAATTGCGAGGAAAGAATAGAGAATAAATAATGACCTAACCCTATAAGCGTTAGTTTAGTAGCAGGGTAAGCTTCTGTTATTAAGTGACCACTGGTAGCAGATTAATAGAGACTAAAACAGCACTTGTAAAATCGAAATCAATTTAATTAAAATCACATGTCTTTTTATTTTTTAATTTTTAAATTAAATATTTGAGAAAATAAACATGGAACAGTATTGTGGGATACAGGCCAGACAATAATAGAACTCCAGCTGTTTAGACAACGCACTAATACTGAACATTTGATTGCAGAGATTACAAAAGTTTTTATTTTTTAGAAACTTGTTTTAAAATAACCTTAAAGTAGTTTTAAAATACTAACTGCATTTTGTATATTATTTCTTTTTATAACATGTTTAGTTTGTTATTCAACTTGTCCGAATTAAAGCTGGGAAGAAAAAATTGAACAGCAAAAAAAAATATTTTGGAAATTAAACTATTGGTCTATCAGTGGCGCTGAGTATGTCCAATTGGTATCTGCACAAGGTTGTACACCTAGTGACTATATGCTATTGTAAAATTCCTGTACCACCCTGGGAGATAAAAAATCTCAAGAGAGAGGAAAAATTTCAAAGGGACATAAAAAAAAACAAACATAGCTGCCCCCAGTAAAATTTTCTTATTGATTCGCAAGAACATCGCTTAAAATATAATTACTTGATAAACAAAACATTTTAATACCAACAACTCTATTTCTGAAACTGTTTTGTACACAGCATTGTCACGGTAGTATAGTTACCAAGGGAGGTAACTTTGATCGATTAAAAAGCAGAATCATCTGGTTTTAAGTAAATAAAACTAGAAAAAAAGCAATCCTAGATTGCTGGAATGTATTGATATGGCAAGGATAACAACACCAGTTATCTGATGAAAAATATTAACATGGATGATGTCAGTAGGAAGCAGTAATTAGTTCTAAACAATTTGGTCATTAGAATAATCATTAGAATCAGTAATAAACAATGATGGAAGAAATACCTGGAGTCCGGACAAGTAATGCCCGACGACGGACAGCTAATTTATGCCAAAATTTGCAAAAATATGCGGAAAATTTATGTCGAAATTTGCATAAATTTGCGAGGAAAGTTTAACGTTGCAAATGTCCATATTGAGAATAATGTACTATTAACTAAGAAAACTAGTTTGAAAGTGATGCGTTGAATAGCAGCAGAGATATTGCCTAGACAAGATATGTCGGATGACAGACAGCTAATTTGCATAATTTAGGTAGAAATTTGAGGAAAAAATTGTACACTGCACATGAAAAAGAATGTTATGTCAAAGTGCTAATTAACAAAATGTTACATAGTAACTGACCTACTTTTTGTTCTGATGCACCTTATTTTAAAAGCGGCGCGTTTAAATTTAGACTATGCAAAACTGTCATACCTCTCAAACTATGTCGGACGACAAACAGTGTATTATGTCAAAATTTGCAAAAATCTGGAAAAAAAAGTTTTGCGTTGCGCATGTCCACATTGTGAATAATGTTGTATGAAAGTTTCAAAGTTATACGTTGAATAGTAACAGAAGACAGCTAATTTGCATAATTTAGGAAGGTTAATGTTGGACATCTGCACATAGAGAAGAACGTTGTGTGTAAGCCTCAACATGGTATGCTACAGAGTAACTGAGCTATGGTTCCGAACAAGATATGTTGGATGCACACACCGCCGGTGGAGGGGCATAATCACACACATTTAGCCTCGAGGGATAATACATTTTTACAGAGGTTTTTCTCAGTGGATACAGACTGTTTTGACCATCCTGAAGCTCAGTATACCATTTTGCCTAACATCTATAAAAACTTATAAGAGAGTATGAGGTATTGCCATGGAGTTGGAACATTTAACCTATGTTTATAATTTAAACATATAGTTACATATATTGGAACCCATCATTAACCATACTAGGCATTGGCAGATAAAAAATATGGCAATATTTGTAAAGTGTAAGTATGAGTTAACTCTGTTTAACAAAGTCGTGACAAGGAATTCTTTATGCACAACCTCAAACCATTCTGATGGAATCTGCTTAATATCACTGAAATCCAACAGAAACTTTAAGGAGTTGCCTGGACAAAGTAAAAAATATGACTATGTCATAAAGGACAACAACTCTGTTGAATAAGCAGACAGGACTCCAAAAAATCATGAAAATCCTTCAATCATACTGGCGATATTTTCAAAAAATTATTAAAATCCACCGTAACCTTTAGGAGTTGCGTTGACAGGGTAAAGTGTATGATAACCTTAACTCTGTTAAATATTCAGTCGCGACTTTCAAAAACCTCATGCACATTAACTCATACTGATGAAATCTGCAAAATAGCCAGACATAGGATTTCACACTAACTATGGTTGCAGGTTTGTCCATGGGTGTTGTTTAAAAGTTTAAAAGTTACCACTCCATTTTGGTTTGAAGATTTGCTTATCTATTTAACAGGTACATAATTAAAGTGTTGATGTCTATCATTGATTTTCTTATCTCGTGCTTATTTCAGCCATCTGTGTCTGCTTAAGAATTTCAATCCAGGCACGTACTATTTTAAGCAATAATTTGCGATTATATAACAGTAAAAAACACAATCCCAACCAATTATTTTTAATCCAGAAGTATTCTCCAGGAGCTTAACCAGAAATCAAAAGTTTGGTGTTAAAAGTTTCTTAAAACAGGGTGTCCAAATGAGGCAATTGTTCAATTCAGGGTGTCTAAATAACAGGTGGACAGCCCTTGCTTAGAAGTTAAGTAAAATTACCTCAAATTTGAGTGTATTAAATAAAACTTATATATAGTAGTACCGAAATAAGCTACACATGTAGCCAAATATTCTGAATTGAAATCTAAAGCCTTGTCTCTCCAGTGTGGAATGCATGCACTCTCCAGATCTTGGCAGGAAGATACCATCCTACCCAGACACTGATACTCCAACCTGTTCACTCATCCAAATAGCTGACATGGTGCTTTACAAAGTACTTAAGTAACCAGAGAATGCGAGACTAAAAGATGCCAAGAATCCTGACAGATCGGTTAAAAAAATCTTATCATATTCCTGTGACTTTTTACTGACGGGAGCAGTAACAATGACATGAAAAAGTGACAGTCAAGTTAAGAGTCGTTTTGTGCGGCACAATTATGGGCACAAAGTTAACTTTCCAATATCTTTTTTTTCGCATATGATTTTTGAACATCCATGAATAGCTATTTAACCAACTAATGTGCTACTTTAAGTCATACTGAACAAGATAAGAGCATTCTTTATTGTAGAAACTGACCAATGGCCATGTCATACTTTTTCGCTACTTTAAGTCATACTGAACAAGATAAGAGCATTCTTTATTGGGGAAACTGACCAATGGCCATGTCGTACTTTTCCTGAGCACCAAATGATCAAGTGGAATACGAATTTAAGATCAATAACCATATCACATTTGTTTGCACAAACAGAATGTCCATATTTAATATGAGCATAGATCTCAAAAGAGCAGCCTAACAAAACAATGGTACCTATCTAATTTGAATTTATATACGCCAGGAAAAAAAATCCATAGGACACCAACTGAAAGACAGAATCATCATTAATTTTCTGATAGTATGGACTGTATTTAGATGATTGACTCAAAAGATGAATATTGTTAATAACATTTTTAGAGCCTTTCACCTTGTCACGGACATCTGTATCCCAACCACTCGAATACTTGCGTGGTTACAGAACATTCCTACTAGTCCCAAAGGCTCCCAGACTTCTGGAAAGAGGGAATTCAAACTATTCAATGGCTATTTCCAATTACAGCATACAGCTCGGTGGGGAAAAGTTTAATTTATATTCCTTTGAAGTTACAGAATCAAATCAATTCACTTGGGAAGGACTGTTAAAACTGCAGGTCTTAAGGTAGGAAGGAATCAAACTTGTTATGATCTTTGCAGACAGATGCTGATCTTGGCCATCAAAATGACCCCTGTTTGACCTGGAGTCCTTCTGTGGGAGACATCTTTCACTTCAGTCTGACAAATAACTACCTCAACCTCCAGACATAATCTAGGATGTCTGCTGAACAATCCTGCGGTCATTTGTTTCTACAGCAAAACTGGACTTAAATCCAGCCAACAGACAGACAACCATTAAATTAAGTTCACTACAAATCTATCTATACAGCATTAAAATAGTCTTTAAAAGATGCTTTGTTACATTTTTCTGTTTATCCTATTGTCCTTTTCAACAATTAATGTTTACACAGATTGTGACAATTATGGATTAAAATAATTTTGTTTTGCTCTTCCTTCCATATTATGGGATTACTTTCATATCAACTAGGAGTGATTTTTTACTGAATTTCTCGTCTGAAATATGTTCTGCAACAAATTTGATTTCAGGCAGTTAGCCTAACTCTGATCTTTTGACTCCATCAAGTTTTAATGTCTTTTTTGGTGAAATTTCATAATTTGGTTATCCAAAAACTTAAAACTTTTATGACTTTGGCAATTGTTTTCTTTGATACTTTTATAACATTTGTAACCGAAAAAACTCACATTGCAATCATTTTATGGGAATAGGCTATACGTATCCAAGTAATTTTTCCCAACAAAAAATAAAATAAACATGTAATAAGAAACATATACCAATGGTTTTTATTCTTAATATCCTGTTAGTAAAATATATTTTTGGGGGAATGAATATAATAGACAGTAAGTTACTGTATTTCACTTGTGGTACAGATGTAGGCTTAAGTCGTACACGGGTCGCCTGGAGCTGAAGCCTTGTACCCTGGCAAGGCAGCCTTAGGTCCTCGTCAGAAACATGGTGCATACCAAACGAGTTTTCACAGAGTGGTACAAATACAGATGGACTGGCAACATTTTGAAATTGATAGTCTGCGGACTGGTCGATATTTTCTTCAATTTAAACCCTGATATATGGATAATTTAAGTTTCTTTTTGTCATTTGCATAAACAATAATCTTAAAATAGAGAGCATAATGTCCATGTGAATTTATAAATAGAAATCTGTGGCTATAATATGGGAAAGGAGCCCGTGTCTAGCCATTTGATTTTACATCCGAGTTTCGGACGTCTTTCTCGATCCTCATTTGCACAGCCTTACCACAGCCCACCGCTAGTCACACATGTATGCTCTGATAGATTTTTCCCGATGGTCAACATCAACATAATTTAATAACAATCTTAAAATATTTAAAACACATACAGCGACTTACAATTGACATATCTGATTATAACTTAGGAACTGGTGCACTGTTGGTCTACTAATATCTTTTAGAAAACAAAAAAAAAAACAAGAACCAAGGAAACTACATTCAACTCATTTAGTTTATTGCAACATAGTTTAGGCCTCTGTGTATGTCTTTCATCACACATTAGACAGCCTATATCTCAACAGAAATGAAAAATATTTAATCAATACACAAGTTATCATCAAGATTAGATGGCATTGTGATCCAATATCGTATCGAATGGGTAACTGGTTCAAAAAGTAGAAGTATTTGTTTATTATACATTGTATATATGCAAAAGCTGTGCTGAACATGCAGGACTGCAAGTCTGCAACAATCTTTCACTGTGAGCAGTTTGTCGACTGTCAAAGAAAGGCAATCGTCTTGGTAACTTCCATCAACAAATTCTGCGGCAATCTACGCAGAAAAAACATTAACATCCAGAATATATGAATGAAAGGTGCCCTAAATAACAGTGGTCCTGTAATACCATTCAAAATGTGTACATGAAATCCGGGTGACTAAATTTCGGTTATAATTTTGACGTTATAATAGCGATGTACTGAACCACGAGTTTACACACTTAGAAGCCGCTACATCCCTGCTGGGGCAACTTCGGTCATTGGAAGAGTTGAGCTAACAGGCCCGGGAGACTTATTTAGCTTGAAATCCAAATTTTCAAGGCTGATTTCACACATTTGTAAGGTTTTTTGTTAAGTAGCACATCAGCATTTGTTTACTAGCCCATGAAAAATCAATGAGGTCTTGGTTTTTTTTTTAATTTTTGAAAAAAATATTTTGCCCTCACGAATATCCCGCGAGACCATACAACTTTCCTGGCAATGAGATTCACGTATCCCCTTTTTTTTAGCCATGTCCACTTGGTGGCTTGAACCCATGCAGCTTTCTTAGTTCATCAGATTCTAGGTCCAACAAATTTGCAGGCAGAGCCCTGTACAGATATCAAACTCACGACCCTCAGTCAGGCACTGAAACGCCAGCTGTAAACATCGGCCACCTAGACTGCTCAGAAAACCTGTAGATTTTGCCACTTTTGCCTCCTTCAGGGTTCAATTGTTGCTTCTTTTTGAGAATGAACATTCCCTTCTTGCTTTGTGAAGATAAGGAGAGCAGATAAGGAGAACTGTTATTTTACTGATATTACATGAACGAATCCATCAAAGTCATTGATTACTGTAACACACAAATACCTTTCATCACTGAGAAACCACCTATTGAAACTAAAATCACCTACCTTATTGGTCTTTAGACAAAATTCAATACCCAAAACTCATAAATCAGTAATCTCCATGTTTTTAAAAAATAATTTTTCACATACGTTTAATAACTTCTTGGTATGTTATAAATTTGATGAAAACAGTAATTAAATTCAGAATGGATTGATGGCCAATATCCCAGAGGTATCGTATCCTTCACTGTGCAGTGGAAGAGATACATGGAAGAGCTCTCTCTATATGCTGCATCACATATAGAATAGCAATGACATGATATTGGTACAAGGATCATCAGCCTACACACTCAGTACACCCTAGCTGCAGCAGATTGCAACTAGGAGCAATTAGAGTGGGTGTCCTGCACAAGGTCTAAAATTCACCACGCAAAATTATATCCCAGGGCACTAAACCCACTGGTGAATTAATGGGGAAACCATTTAACTTAGCTGAACTACCAAAAAAAACAGACTTGTAGTTAAATTAACCTCTGTCAGAAAACCATGCCAAGCCCTGTCAATCTTAACAAAGTCGTATGTCACCAATCTTTGTATTCATTACAACAATCCCTTTTGAGCTAGACCCTGATATTCTTGCAACAGTGTTCATACAACACCTGAACCAGTTTAAAATTCCAATTAGTCACAAATCAATGAGTTTTGACATTTAAAAATAGCCAATGTTAAACAGCATCAGAGTAAATCGGATACTTTATTTCGTCTCTTGTGGTGCAATATTATATGCAGTGACCATTGATATTTTCATATGTGTTTTTTTTTGTGGATGTAGTTTTTGATCTGAAGAGAGAGACAGTTTCAGAATAAGTCCTGTACATGTACATTACAATACTGCACACATCCCCTTAACAAAGTTTGCAGGTCATCCAAAACACTACAGCGCTTAGCATGAATATCTATCAGAGTACAATACCAAGGTAAACTGTCTCCACAGGTACTTCTGTAACATAACAAGTTCACACTGCGACACATATAAATATCCTGTGGCCTGTAGCAAATACGAATCCTGTGGCCACAGGCTTGGAGGCACATAGTATTAATACATGCCAACACATTGCAGTGTGCATTTATTTATAAGCTCGCTTTTTAAGAAAACCACAGTAAAATTGAAAAGTTCAGCTCTGTCATGACTTGCATGTTACCATCAGGTATATATTAGGGGTGTATCGCAATGCTTCGGCAATGGTCAACTATCGATACTTTTTAAAAATTTGTTTGATTAAATTTATGCTGGTCATTCATTACCTTCGGTTTACTGAAATAAAATAATTATTCCTAAAGTCCGTGGTTTAACTATCGCAATACTAGTGCTGAAACGGTTATCCTGTTAACTGTCATCGGTTACAAAATGGCGGGTAACAGGTTAGAAAGTTGCTAACTGATTAATCCGAAAAAATCTGCGACCGAGTTCCGACGCTCTTGAAGACAGCAAAATATCTTGTATGCATAGTACTAAAGCTGATAATTAAAGTGACCCAACACTTTCCTTTAGCTGCGCTTTTTAAATTTTATTCAAAATTACAGAAGTGTGCGTAAAGCATGCTGAAAATCACGAAAATCAGTTTACTTTTATCGGCTGTTTAGCAAACGAGCGGCAAGATGCCTGCCCTTGTGCGATTGCATCATTCTGGACTCCTCATGTAGCTCAAGTGACCTGTCTGGAAAGAGTTGGAACAACCGAAAGTCACATATTGGAGGAGTCAATGACCTAGTATTCTTAACCTGTTCAGCCCATGTAACCCATCAAACTGGCCTGCCATAAATCAGCGTGATGTCGTAAACAGCCTCGTTTTAGATGTAAAGCTTTTTACCATACATTACTTACGTAGGCTATCAGGCAACAATTTTTGGTTTAATAGTTTTGGCATTCGGGATTCACGTTAAAACTTTCATAAGCAATTTGAACAATAAATGTTAAGACTTTAAATAAAGCTTGTTAAAGAAAATGCGCATAGATCTTATAAGTTACTAGCACAAAATGCAAGCTTGTTGTTGTTGTAGCCTGGTTTGTTACAGCATTACGGCCCTCAAACGGTTAACCGATGGATAGTTCAAACGGTTAACCGGTTAGTAAAAATGCTAACCGTTTCAGCACTACGCAATACTATTGCAATAGTTGTTTAAACTATGATAGCAATACTATTGCAATTGACAAACCAGCCCTAATAGCCACCCCTAGTATATATACTTGCAGATTTTAAGAACAATCCTCACATTATTGACAGAGAAACAGGCCATTTAGTAAATGTTACATCAACAACAACAACAAAAGCCCAAACAACAGATTGAGTTAGATCTAGACGACATTCACCACCGAGTAAAGATCATTGGCAATGCAGAAAATGTGCCATTATTTTGCTTGCCTAGCTGGAGTGGGCGTATGCTTTTTGTAGTGATATAACTAATAAGGCTGTGAACTGCATTATGTAAAATTTAGCTCATTTTATTGCAAACTCATGCGAATTCATATTTTAGAGCTGTATTTGAGATGTTATGTTGATTTTCCATATGAAGGAAATATTAAAATATGAAATTATAGCTAAAATCAAACGTTATATTTTAACAACACACAAAGGGACCAGCATATAATAATATTTCAAGAGCATATGATTTCTATCCATTACAAACTTTCAGCCAGAATTAGTTTAGTGCCTGTACAAAATCCACATTTTAGGAAAAAATTTCAGGCAATTTACTGTCTTAACCATGACAATTTTCGCACATCCAAACTTGATTTTACTATTGTTTATTGATTCAATAGGTCTTTTCACTCAAATTTTGTGCAAGAACTTAGCAACTGATTTGTGAAATCGCTTTCAATATACACCCGTGTACACACCCATACACTTATTCTACTAACCCAGCTTGGTACACAGCTTGAAAAAATGGAAGGCGTTAAGTTATCAGGAACGTCTGTTAATTCATTGTGGTCACCAAATATATTTGACACATATTGCTTATAATATACATGAAATAAAATACTTTAAAAAAAGGATAGCAACAGTTTTTCGTCCATGTGAATGTCGTATTGTCAGCAATCATAATACAGATTCATTTGTTTTTGTCACAAGAGACACAGAAATGAGTTTTGAAAAGAAACTGCAACAGTCAACAGAAAATTGATTATTCATGCCAAGCGGCAGTGCTACATTAGCCGTGACCTGATTAGATGGCTGCAACTATATCAGCCAATCAAACAAGCTGTTGTATAGTAGTCTCTGAGCGCGATAACACAGGAACAGGGATAAACATATCACTCCTCATGGAATGGCTTAAAACGGCCCACAATGAGTTTTATTGCAAAATACACAACCAAATCTTGATTACTGACACACAACACATTTAGCACACCTTCTTTACTTTTCTTTACTTCCTGTGGTCACTGTTGGTGACCAGCAAAAGATCCGAGAGAAATACAGGGAATTTCTGGGAATTTGCATTGGAAGCTGTTGGTTATAGCTTTCATGCAGCTTATAATAATATTTGCATTAACGGGTGTCTAAAGGAAAAAGCCATCACATTGGGAACGTATATAAACAATTTTCTCGGATCTTAGATTGGTAAACCGTATCTATATTCTCTGTGTCAGTTCGATTTACTTTTGAAAAATATAAATAACCAGACCAGACATTTTGTAAAATCCAAAGTAATGAATAAGACAAAAAGACTTTTTCTCCAATTCTGGACAAACATATACAGGAAGCAATATTGACTATACTATTTAAAAGTATGCCCAAGTTGCTATATTCGTAAGCTTACATCTATTTGGCTGGCGATCTCTTAGTTTGGACAAATCACTAGACTGCAAACAATGTTCGTCATAAACGGCAACATGCCAGTTTGATCATTTATTATGGCTCAGCTGTCGCTAAATAAAAAAGCCTGTGTATCTGACACCGTACTGATGAAAAGCAATCAGTGATCTCTTATAAGTTTATACATAGTCAGACAATGCGATTACTCATTACACTTGAGAAAGGAGAAAATAGGTAAATGACATAGATGATTAATTGATTGGGGTTTAAGGCCGTACTCAGGGGTATTTCACCTACATGAAGACGTTCCAGCCTCATGGGTGGAGGAAACCACCTGTCAGGTAACTGACAACAAGAAAGACGAGACAGAAAAAGAAAAAAAGGGAGCAAAAAACGACACCACAAAAAATCTACTTCCTGATGCCCGTTAACTGCGAGGGCATCAGGAAGCTCCCGCCCAACCACCCGCATGACATAGGTGAAGCCTGACTGGTAATATTTTAGTGTAGACAGTGATTGGCCATTTTTTTTTGCTTACAAGTAATTGATTGCAAACAGTAAAAAGTAATCGGCAATGTAGTTCCCTATTTTTTCAAGCCCTGCCCAGGTACATACATGTATATGGCATTCCACGATCTTTGCAGTCACATTTAAACTTTTCGTCTAAACCTTAGTTTCACAGGCACCATCGAACCTGTGTAGCACACTGAAGGGATGTCTAAGCCATGGTGCGGCCTCCTACTTTTTACTTGTTATTAGCAATATAAAGTACATGTACATTACTATTTGAACTTAAAAACTGACCCATTGGTACATGTACATCTAATATCAAAATATACCAATTTGAAAGACAAAAAAAACAAAGAGTAGGCCTACTTGACTTTCTAAGTCCGTTAGCTATTGATCTAATCCAGTAGTAAACTTTTTTCAGGCTAACTTGTCAGCTTCCTTTTTCCCCCTGATCATCATTTTATTCATAATATTATATGTGGCTGGCACATCAACAACAAAAAATGCACCAAATCATGTTACAGAAGATGAGAAAGCAAAATTATCTGTCAATGATATACTTCGTCAGATTGTAGGATAAATTTTCTAATTATTTGATTTTCCTCCCAATCTTTTATCACATAAATACTTATCGCACATTGCTTGAATTTTTACTCAAGTTAACAATTCATATCATACTTAATTTTATTATGATTAATATGTAGTATTTTTGCATAGGCTGTAGGCCACTATTATAATATGAAAAGACAAGTATTTTTTATTTAATTTGTTAAATAAATCTGAATAAATGATTTCTTATATCAGTTTTGTAACATCAGGCTTGTGAAGCTTGTTTGATTAGGATTTAATGCCATGCTCAGGGGTATTTCACCTATATAACGGCGTGCCAGCCCAATGGGTGGGGGGAAACCACCCTAAATGTCACTGGCAACATAAAAGATGAGACAGAACAAAGACTTCCTAATGCCCCTTATCTTTGAGAGCAGTCCAGGACATGAGGAAGCTCCCGTCCAACCATACTCTAACTAGTAAGAAAATGGTCAAGTTTGTAGAGAGTAGCATCAGACAAGTGATTCTCCCTGCACCGCTGCTACATGAAGCCTTCTGCACACAAGAACTGCGAGACAAGTAAAATTTGATTGGGTCTCTCAGCTCAAAACATAGCTCTGGGGCTAGTTTCATAAAACTTTGTACGCAATATTTCCCACGTACATGATGCATCCCAGGTCAAACTTCTATAAGGTGACATCATTTACGATCAAAATTTTGCGTACAAAGTTCTATGAAACACCCCCCAGGTGTGCAGCGAATTTACTTCGAAGCGAAAATATGTTGTTTTTGATAATTACAGACACACATCATGAAAAGCATGTGGGTACACCTTAATCAATCTGAATTTTTACATATTTTTTATTACAGTACCTACTTTATGTGAATTATATGTTTTATTTATCTATTATTAGGGTAGCTACTGCGGAGAATCAGTGTTGAAGTATTGACATGAAGAGTGGTGGATGGTTGGCTGTGCTCCAGTGTCTGGCTTAAATCAGACAGGAAATATTCAAGACATGACTAAATCCAGCTAACAAACTTTGTCACATTATCTATCTGTGGGTTGAAGATAGAAGACATTAATATGCTGTGTTAAATATCAGACCAAGTTAAGACCTGACGGACAGACAGGCAGCCAGCCATTAGGATAGCAATACCCCTCTTCCCTGGCAGCGGGCTGAGGGGTAATAAATAACGCGCATCTACCAAAACTGAACTTTAAGATGTACAATGTAATTTTAATGTACTTTCAGTAGTTTTTGAGGTACTGAGTGTTAACAAAGCCCTGCAATACTAGGTATATGACTGGCATGCAAGCCAAACGGGTGGAGAAAACCACTATTGACGTCACTGGCAACATAAGAGATGAGACAGGACAAGGACAGGAAAAAGAAAAAAAAACCCAACAACCTGACTTCACAAAAAAAGAAATCTACTTCCGGATGACCCTTTGCTCAGAGAGCATGATGGGCATCAGTAAGCTCCCGCCCAACGGCTCACTGAATTTTAATATTTTGACTGAATATGTTTTCTGGAATGGGGCTCAGTTTTTTTCTTGAGACAAAACATGTTATTACCCGTCAACCAAATTCCTGACGTTTTAAATGGGTCAATAAAATTCCTGTGCCACCCTGGAGAGGAAAATTCTCAAGGGTGATAAAATGATGACAACCTAATCAATGACATCCTTTTCAGAATACCAAAGATGACGAAAATATCCTCACAGCGTTTTAAAATCGGTCTTGCTTCAATTAGTTTACGTCACAACATTTATTTCCAGCCATGTATAATGAAAAGGCCAAACACTTCAGAGTTTATTAAATGAATGGGAATACTGTTGTAGGCCTACACTGTATGAATTGACGGATAATACATTTGTTATAGACGTTTCTCTCAGGGTGTACGTGATTTAATGACCGTCCTGAAGCTCGTAACCCTTCGGGAAAAGACAATAACTACTAATATCCAGCCAAAATCTTTATATTAGTATTTGAGTATACATTTGGGCTCGTGAATAAAACATACGACATATAATAACAATTAAACATGCACACATAAGAAAATAAATTATCTTCATGTGAGGTATTCAATCAGACAGTAATTTACATAAATTAGTTTAAGAATGCATCATTCATTGACTAGAGAGAGGTATTGCTCTTTCATGCAGTAGTTAAATGCCCTCTAACCTCAAGAAAGCCTAAAATTGTTTATAAAAGAGAAACCGACAAGTTTCAGTATTTTTCCTAGATAGAAAAAGTTCTGAACTTTCTGTTTTTGCCATAGAGGCATAGACTGAAAGTTTTGATATCCTATTTTCTATATAATTTACACTTTGAAAGATTTTGGTGGTATTAAAACAATACATATTGAACACAGACTGGTCCAACCAAAAGTATCGTGCATGTTCTAGTGTAACGATAACTGGATACTACTACAAGTAGTTCAATCTAGCACTGTTACATACAAATGTCTGTAGTCACCTGGATCACTTTACAGACTAGTTACAACATCGGCAATTGTTTTACTTGATATTTTTAGTAAAGGAATGCCATTTTAATGATAAATAGTGTTTTATATTGTTTGGCTTTCACACAAGATGTGTGCGCTCGTCGCAATTAGGGGTCTGTTAAGGTGTTTTGTTTTTATTCAAGATGAAAATAATGATTAAGGCGGTTTCTTGAAACAAGAAATGGTATCAAATATAGTCAGATATAAGAAAAATGTACATAATTTAATAACATACAATTGTTACAGAGTCAACAATGGATGTTTATGAGTGTGTAAACATTTAAGAGGCAGTTCAATGTTTACAGAATAAGCTTTTATTCAATCAATACATTGTATAGAAAATAATCTACTCTAATGTGTCAAACATAATACAGACTGGTTTAAAGTATCACACACACTACAAAGGGAGATAAATCTTTATGAACAGGAGAAATGAGACATGATATGGCCTACATATTAACATATGAGACACAAAAGCTTTTGTCCTTAAAGCAGTCCCCAGAAATTATTCAGACAAGAAGAAAGCCTATTTCAGTGACTACATGTACATTTAAACCTGCCACACCAGCAGCTTGTAGTGGTCACAGACTTCAGCTAGTATGTGTGGATGTTCAATTTATAGTCTGATTGGATTTCTAACATAATGTGTCACCGAGTTAAAATGTATCAAATCAATAAGAAAACGCTATTAAACAAAAAAGATTTTCCAACACAAATCTGCTTTTTTTGTGCTGCAACAGTTTATATTAGCAGATATGGCATATCTGAGGATAAATATATAAATACATAATCAACTAGGTAATTGTTGTGGAGAGATTTTTTTCAAAGCAATTACTCACAATTTACACAAAACAATTTGCTATAAATAAAGACCTGTCTGGGTTAATGGACTATTCCAACTGAATCAGGGGTGAACAGCATTGTATAGCTTCATTATTTTAATAATCTAAAAACAACAATCATACAGACATTACGATTCTTATCAAATGCCACACGTTATTCAATACAGGAGTTTCAAATTATGACTTTACTACAACAGAATTACTTCATTGTGAATGATGGTATCCTTTTACGACAAGGAGGGGGGCAAACTGCCTATAGTACACTATAGCATTGCAATTTGTAAGTTTACAGAAGACAAAAAAACTTTACTTTTACCAAAAATAATTTTCCTGGCTATAGAAAATCCCATTGAGGAAGATAAGTTTAAGTTTTATTTCATAACCTGCAATTATATAATATAAATATGTTAAATATAGTGAATTTGTCCCATTTGCCGTAAAGTGTCATTAGAGAGAAGTTTCTCTGATGTGGTAAACTTTCAGACATTTGTTTTAGATTGTTTCAATTTATGAGACGAGAAATTTGCAAATGTGTAGACTTTTTCTATATAATATAATTATGGATATATCAAGTGCTTAATAGAGCACAGCCATGATATATCCAAAAATGATGATTTTGAGATTGGGAGTCTTTTGAAAGAGTTTAGCCCATTCTTGTTGGAGTTCAAACCTTAGAAGTCCGTTGATGATCGTTTTGACAGAAATAGCATTAATAGCTTGTCTTTTGTGTGTTATAAGATGGTTTTGTTTGTTTGTTTGTTTGTTTGTTTGTTTGATTGGTGTTTAACGTCGTACTCAGGGGTATTTCACCTATATGACGACG
>JAVFBY010372191.1:0-16516 GCA_034781015.1 Tonicella lineata
AAATCAATAGGGAAATGAAATGTAATGCAGTCACTAATAATATGCCGAGCCTGTTCGTCCATAAAAACCCTGTCCTATTTTACCTTCAGCCAAACCCTTAATAAGCATGGGCTTTGTTAACGATATGGTTAAAAAATACAAGTTGTCCAATTGTCGAAATTGTTCATTTTTTTTTAAATTTGTTTATTAGAACATTCTCTTTTGTGTTCTGCATTTTGTGAAAAAATTATATGAAAATTCCAGTTAGCAGTCATTTAATTTTATGTTTGAGAATTTTGATTCAGTTGTTTGCAAGTGTACAGCTGGATGGGTTTTGCCCCATTTCTAGCGCTTCATTTTTTGTTGACATTTAATTTTTCAAATCGTTTTCTCGAAAACCCTTTGTGCTACACCTGTGAAATTCGCCATGCTTATTATTGACATAATAAGTAATCAGTATTTTAGATTTTATATTAAATGCAGGCTTACTTTTTTAATTCATCTTTTAATGGTAGGGGGTTGGGCGGGAGCTTCCTGATGCCCTCGTGCTCTCCGAGATAAGGGGCATTAGGAAGTAGATTATTTTTGTGGTGTCGTTTTTTGCTCCTTTTTTTTCTTCATTTTTCTGTCTCGTCTTTCATGTTGCCCGTGACGTGAACGTTGGTTTCCTCCACTCATGGGGCTCAGTGGCACGCTGTCATATAGGTAAAATACCCCTGAGTACGGCATTAAACCCAAATCAAACAATCATCTTTTAATGCAGAAAGTCCAATTTTAATAAATAATTTGAGGAAAATTGCTGTAAAAAGAGAGGTAGGCAAAAGCAAAAATATTTGAGATACAGTTTCCTAGATTATTGTGTCACTAATAAAGCATGACGAATTCCATGGGTGTAGCTTAAAGGGTTTTCAAGAAAACAGAATTGAAAAATTAATTTTGACAAAAAATGAAGTGCTTGAAAATGAGAAAAACCCATCCAGCTGTATACATGGCAGCCTAGCAAAGAACTGAATAAAAATTTTCAAACTTAAATTTAGTGACTTCTTTTGATTTTTATATATTTTTTTTTCACAAAATGCTGGACAAAGAGAATGTTTAAAAAAACAAATAATAAAAAAATGAACAATGTTGATCCTCGAAGAGGTAGTCCATCCTTAAACATCTTCCACAGTTAGTTTTCTTGATATATTATGGGTTTGTTTTACCAGTGTTCACAGGAAAACAGACAGGGTAATATGCAGGTTTTTAAAGATGCGTCTTGTTTGATTTGTAACAAGAAGACAAAGTCATCTATATCACCCGCCCATGTACACTCCGCTGATATATAAAAATAGCAAAGGGCACAACTAAAGTACCTGCATGAATTAAATATAAAGTAATTTAGTTTGGTGAACAAATTTTGAACAGTTTGCTTAGGAAAATAAAGTCTGACAGGCATAAAAATCAGACAGACTGACGGACAGAAATTTGGAGCACTATAAACCCCTGACTTCTTTGTATCTGGGGTACAAAAATATTGAACTGTTCGCTAGATATTAAAGCTCTTAAAACCAAATGTATTGCATAATTGACATTTGGCCTTTAACATTGCAATTTGCAAATAAGGTAAGCGCTGTAGAAACGTAAAAATAGAAAAAAGGCACAAGCTAAGTGCCTGATTGAAGCAAAAATAAAGTTTAGTAAAAAGACATTGTCGGTTCTCTATGGATTCCGCAAACCAGAGGTATAGCACATATTAACATTTGACCTTTAAGATTTCAATATGCAAATTATGTATGTGCTGTAGAAACCAAAAAAATAGTTAAAGGCACAACCTAAGTACCTGACTGAAGAAAAAAAAAAGTTTATCAAAAAAAATATTCTCTCGATAGACTCCGGAAACCAAAGGTATAGCACATATTAACATTTGACCTTTAATATTGCAATATGGCTATGCAAATTAGATTTGCGCTGTTGAAACGTAAAAATAGCAAAAGGCACAACCTATGTACTTGACAAAAGCAAAAATAAAGTTTGGTAAAAAAATATTGTATGGTTCTCTCGATTGACTCCGGAACCAGAGGTATAGCACATATTACCATTTGACCTTTAAGATTGCAATATGCATATTAGGTATGCGCTGTAGAAACGTAAAAATAGCAAAAGTCACAAGATAAGTGCCTGATAGAAGCTAAAATAAAGTTTGGGAAACAAATATTGTACGGTTCTCAAGAGAGACTACGGAAACCAGAGGTAAAGCACATATAAACAGTTGACCTTAAAGATTGCGATATGCAAATTAGGTATGCGCTGTAGAAACATAAAAACAACAAAAGGCACAAGCTAAGTGCCTGGTTGAAGCAAAATTAAGTTTGGTAAAAAAATAATGTACGGTTCTCTTGATAGACTCCGGATTGATTGATTGATTGGGGTTTAACGCCGTACTCAGGGGTATTTCACCTATATGACGGCGTGCCAGCCCCATGGGTGGAGGAAACCATCGTTCACGTCACTGGCAACATGAAAAACGAGACAGAAAAAGGAGAAAAAACGACAACCCATTAAAAAACTATACTTCCTGATGGCCTTTAACTCCGAGAGCACCGAGGCATCAGGAAGCTCCCGCCCAACCACCCGCAAAGGTAAAAGAAGAAGATCGACGTTGACCTTACTTCCTTTCTTACCTTGCCAAAAGTGGCAGTACAAAGCTGAGTTTCTCTCGTTCTAATGTAGAAACACGAGCATGTACCCAGCCAATCAAAAGATACATGTAGCTTTCATAGGCGCCTTTCAACCACAAGCAAAGGTCACGTGATGCAAAACGCTGTATTAGCGATGACATCAAAGAAGTTAAAACAGTATGATAAGTAGCTAGGATAAACTATCGTTGATTCTCTTGTTGCGAAAAGAAGTGAACCTTATACGCGTACTCAATTTACAGGCCCATGGCCATGACTCTAAAAATAAAAACTGTGAGTGGTGTAAAACGTCGTTTTCATTCGGCCCCATTGACGTCACTACCAGTATTCAAAATAGCTTGTTCTCCGTTATAATGACTTTGCAACCAATGACATGCAGGCATATATTTTTACAATTACACTAATATTTTTACAATTACACTAACAAAATACTGAAAGATCGTTGAAATTCAGTTGTCTTTCCCTTTGAGTCAATGGATTCGCCACAATCCATTTCACATTAGAAGTATGATTTGGCTGTTCGCAATCTGATTAAAATCAGACCTACAATAGCTCCCGGTATTATTTTACTTATAAGCATCTATGTTTACCACAGCTTCCTGCTATCTGGGTTTTCACTGGACAATTTAAACGGTGACCTGTCTTGAACCCCACACTAGTTGACGTCATTGAACACTATTTGTTTGTTTGAGTTTGATATACATTGCGACAATACAATACTGTGGAGCTAATAGGCCTATAGATGTGGTTTTAATCCGATTTTTGCCGTTCTTTGTGTTTGGTGTGACAAAACAAGCAGGCTACAGTGAGATAGCTTAGTTTAAGTCGGAGAAAGCCCTCGTAACTGTCCATTCTTAAAACAGAATTCGTTTTCAAGAATGGACAGTAACTCGGGCTTTCTCCTATATACGGAAAACTAGTGATTGTACTCTTACCACATCAAGAATTAACACCGGACGTACAAGATCTTTTTGGAAACTACGAGCAATCAAAGCTCGTTACAAGAGATACCTTATTGTTAGGTCACTCATCCAAAAACTTTTCACAATGAATAAATTACATACCAACTGTGATGGGGCGACGAAAGCGGTGGTATACCCTGTGGTTGAGTAGCCTCCATATTGAGGAGCATAGCCTGGCTGCCCGTATGGCTGGCCGCTCACAGGGGCTTGTTGGCCCGGGTACCCTTGTCCTGGGGGCTGATATGGGTAACTGGATTGCCCTGGGGGTGGGTACGGAGTACCCTCTCCAGTGGGTTGACCATAACCGTAGGGTGGGGGTGCTTCACCTGAATAAACATAAACTTTTTACAATAATGCCGCAAATATTTGATAACAAAAATACCTAAATACAATTATAGGCCTACTAATTAAATATTAGCTCTTAGCTCAAATTCAGCGTAAAAATATAGCAATACATACATACAAATAAATTGTAATCTTTCAACTAGAGAATAAAAAAAGTTAAAAGCTTTTGTTTGTTTTAATGTTGAGAAGCATGATAAGTTTTTTTTATTATTATTACAAAACATTGTTTTGAGAGCAAATTGAATCTACTTCAGTGGGATGGTTGGTGGTTTTACGCCACAATCAAGTATTAAAACTGTGCATAACTTTAAAGAATAGTTAATAAGAATAATTATGATAAACATTCCCTTCAATTAATGATATACAATGATAGTATTGGTAGGCCTATATAGTAAGCGTAAAGGTGGATAATGAGAATAATGTATAGCGATAGAAAATAGTTGTATAAGCACTATGGGGGACGTCACAAGTCAATGCCATTTAATGGCCTAGGCCTTATATAACTCACAAGTTCGACAGTCGGCAATATGCTGTGAGCCCCCCCTAATGTCGCCCCTTTACTACATAGATAGTAATGTTTACTCAATCTGCTTCCTTGTGACCTTGTCTATGGTTATACTAGAACAGCCGCAATGTTGACTCAGTTTGAAAAATCAACTGCTTCCTGGTCTTATGTTGACTGCGTTTGACGAAAAACGTATATTATATACAATCTACAAAATGTATTTGAAATCGAAGACCGTCGATCGATGCGAAACGCTGCAAGAAATAATCTTCCCAATTTTTTAGGGTAATTGGATAAAAAAAAGCCTTAGCATTTTTTGATAAGCATAACCCCACCAAGAAGAAGAAGAGGAAGAACAACATTAAGATGAGAAGCAATAAGGGACCAGTGTTCTTGGTCCAAAAAGAATATAAAAGTGACGTTTGAATCCCATGAATATTGCTCTCGTGATTGGTGGAAAGTTTAACCAACTCGACGCTTCACGTCACAACTCACTGAAGCGATATTTATGGCATTCACACTTTACTGTGTAACATCCTCCACATATTATATGTCAACTCGGCATGGGATCGATTCCACAAAGCAATTTTACACTTAAGTCAAAATCTTTAAATCCTCCTAAATTACATACCTTTACATTTTACCGTTTCATTTTTCGGATTTGTTTGATATTTTGCCGACTGATTTCAACAAACCTGAATATAGTATTTTGACTAAAGTCATAAATGTCTTTGTGGAATCGGCTCCTGGGCATACTTGCAAGAAATTTCTTAAGTTACGTAAGAAAAAAATATTTACGAAAAATGTAAGTGCCTATGACATAACATCTTTAGATATAACTTACGAAGTTTCGTGAAAGTGTATTTTTTTGTAGGTAGGATTTACGAAAAAGTTACGCAAAAAACAAATTTTCGAAGTTTCTTGCAAGTGTGCCCTGTGCTTTGCCGTTTTCAGGATAGCATTATTTGTCTAGCCTGTTTTGTGGATGGTTAGCAGGAGATTGCTGATGCCCCTGAGAGAAGCAAGACGGTCTGATATGGCGTTCTGTTTGTTGTACTATCCTTATTCGTTGCCAGTCATTTCGAGAGGGGCTTCTTCCTGCCATTGTCATATGAGTTAAATAGCCTTGAGTACGGCGTAAAACCATAATCAGACAATCTAGTCCGTGTTTAATAAAGGATATATTTTAGTCCTTTACTCGCCCATTACATTTTTTCTTTTTGATAAAATTGAGTTTAATCGAATGTAACTTATATGCAGTCAATGCTATATAATCTAGATTTGATGATATTAGTGTCGATTGTTTAATTTGAGTTTTCTTAGGAGCCAACGTTCTTATGAATGGACTGGCAAATCAAATCCTAACCAGAGGTTTGTTCTTGTTATGGCGACAGGAGAGACACAGAGTATAATTGTGGACGACCACTTGGGGATTGTTCTCGTATACCCTCTTTGTATGTCATTGACACAGACTCGGTAAGATCGTGGGCTCTGTGCCGATATTATTTACAGTGTAATTTGCCTTTGGTTTTGAGGAAATCGACTCGTGATCTTTTTATACCACGAGGCATGGTATAACCAGAAAGAGAAATCCATATATTGATGTATTACCAAACCAACAACAGCACGCTTTCCGTATGTAATAGATTGTATGCGTTTTCTACTGCATTAACCAAGATACTGTAACTGTCGGGGAAGGGATATTGTGCGGAAGGATATCGTTTTGGTAGGCTACACGTTAGGCTTTGTATAAATTGTGTTGACTCTAAAGTTTAAAAACTTTACTGATATAGCGGACAATCCGTGACTCAAATGTCTGCACATGCTGATTCCCAGTTGACATTGTAACTAAAGAGGCCTTAAAATCGCCGGATGTAACTCCAATTAAGCGGTTCAGATACGTTTTTTTTTTACTGAGGTCGAACTTCTTTCCAAATATGTCAAGTTCGACATGCTGTACTGTGTCTATTGAATAGTAAAGGGCACTGAAACCAAGTTTAAACTTGCTGTTATGCAGTTCCTTGGGCTTCATTTGGCAAGTTAACATAGGCTGTAAGTGGAAATTCCCCGATGAGAAGTACCGGCGTCTATTAAATACTCTCTCACATAGTTAGAAATCCTGATTAAATAGAGATAGTCAAAGTAAATTAACGTCCTCTTGTTCCACGGGAATAAATGCTGTAGATTAGTGTGGTGTGCATAGGCAGTAAAAGATAAATCCTCATCCACTTCATCCCATGCAAAAATATTGAATGGAACAGACAATAAACTAAGATTTAATGTCAGCTAGCTACACATAAATTCCATCTCAACTGAAATCAATTTAAATTCAACATTCAAACGCATTGATCACCGACTCTCCTTGGATTAGTGTCTCTGTATGCCAAGATAATTAAACTATTTCTTTTACCTTGCAATACGTAAGGTTACTGCCATATCCTAGTGTCAGACAGTTGTATATGTTAGGATAAGGCTGGCTTTAAAGTGCTTTACATCATTCTGTTCATTATTACTTTATGGTTTACTAGCCGAAATGAAAAAAAAAAACAGCAACACCAAACAGCGTTGGATTTGTACTCTTTTGAAGTCAATCTGAATCAAATATGATAACAATGATATAGTCTGAATCGGGTTGTATTAATATCGTAAGCTGTAAGATATACTTCCAAAATGTACTTGCTCTACAAAAAGAGTATTCCTTAAGCCTCAGTCCCAATGATCGTACGAAATTTTATCGTGGTAGTAAAAATAAAATGTTTGTCGTTGCCGAATCTTGCAAAAATGTTCGAAATCTATTTCGAGTGGTCACAAGGGCTACGACACATTAAATAGAGTTTGGCGATGGGGACGCGACAGAAGCTGATGCTTTTTCAATGTCAGTCGTGCGACTATGGTGAGATGTCGGGGAGTTGTTCTTCTCGTGATCATGTCGTGGTTCACTCGTGTGATGCGCGTACGGTAGCCGTACGGCAGTCGTGTGACTGTAGTAAGACTATCGTACAACAGTCTCGAGACAGTCGCAAGACAGTTGTAAAATTGTGTGGCTAAAAATGTTCTTCTGGCACCCACGACAAGATAATTATCGCAAGACTGTCGTAAGACAGACTCTCGACAGCGACAAGACATAGATACAACAAAAACTCGTAGAGCAAAAAAGTTGTATGTCCAATTTTGCCTCACGACGGAAAGTCGATGCCACGATGCTGCAAATTTCGTAGGACTCTTGCGATGACCCACGGTTTTCCCAAAGTTTCTGTCATGTCGTGGCACAAATGCGTCGTGCGTTCATTGTGACTGTAGCTTCAGCGAGAAGGACGCAAAACTAATCTATTGTAATCAGCTTGGAAGCAGTGTCATTAACCAAGCAGGGGAAGTGAATGCGTACGACATAGACTCCAGGGGTGAGTTGTTCAAAGCACTATTAAATTTAATCCTGGGTTAGGTGACGCCATGCCATGTTGAAGGCCTATCTCTAATCCTAGATTAGTGATTAAATCGGCTATAAGCGCTAATCTAAGTTTTGAGCAACCGGGCCCGGGGGTCAGTTGCTCAAAGCACTATTACATTAAATCATGGGTTAGGTGACTCCATTCCATGTTGAAGGCCTATCTCTTATCCTAGATAAGGATTTAATCTGCTATTAGCGCTATCCTGGTTTTGAGCAACCGGGCCCAGCTGACGAACATTCTTTCTAAGAGACGGCTCAGTGGCCTGTGTGGCTGGTATTTTCTGTTGGCGATTCGGTACTCTGAGGGTTGTGGATTCGATTCCTACATATGCGGGCACATTCTGCAAAATTGTCTGAACTAGAATCTCTACTTAGGAAAACGAAAAGAATGTAAATTTGTTGTCCATATTTATCAAAACGATATCTTGGTTGATGAACTTGTATATTGTGCATGTTTAGGTTATATAGGCCCTACTGCCCTCATTCGTGTACCTCCCGCGCCCTCCCATTATACCTTCATGCTCCCCCTGTATAAACTATTTCCCTATGTTTTGTTTTTCCTGGAAATCCATTGTCAACATTTACAATAGCCAAGTCTTTTTCATTGTCCTCTTGTCGTTGTTTTCTTGCTCCTTTAAACAAGGCCTTTGTATTGTCACCCTCATGCATAGCATATCCCCATCATTACATAATTATACATATACTTTTTAGTGCATAGCCAGTACTTTCATGCTGTACTATTGTTCTCTTTTGGTCATATGAATAGTACCTCATGCTTTCACTATATACCATTAGCCTCGGTGCTGTTCTTGAAAATGGTTTTAAATTACAACCGAAATATTGATTACCATAACGACTTTATTCCAGTAACGTATTTGCTTTTATTCGTAAAACTCCTCTATGGCTTACATGGATCTTGGATATTTTTGTTTGTCATTGCTAAATACAATGTATGCAAATTGGTTATTGGTCCGCTTGCGTAAATTGTTTAAAGGGACATCATTAACCACAGCAATTGTATCACTAAACAATCGGCCATGTTCTGGTCCTATTGACCTTGAGTTGGATAATGATTGTAATTGCCTGAATGTCCAATTATACATTGCAATTACGAACACAAATCACCAGTGAATCCTTCTCGACACTAGATTAATTTCTCTTTGTTAGGATTTTAGCCTGTGATTAGCTGATACTTATACACTGCATTTGTTTTTTTCAGACGCTGTCCTTTTCCTACTGCACGTTTTCATTGCTATTAATTTGGCCACGATCCCTATATTTCGGTTTCTCTTTCTTCAGTTATTGGCTTGGGTTTTGGCCTTATTTTGGGTAACAGACCATACCTCTTCATTGACTTGCCTACCTTTTGATAACTGAAGTTAATTGGTCTACTCAACAATTTGCGTTAGACAGCGAGGTATACAGAAATATGTACTATCTACCCACTGTCGCTGAAGGACACAGGCATGTTTTATCCGTTAAATCAATGCAAACGTTGTCATTAAGTCTTAACGAGGAAGAAAACTAAAAAATCAAGTGAGACTGTGAACAACAGTTATGGAACATGGTGATCTGAGTGTGTGGATAGCATTCATAATCCCATCAGAGCAAATTTGGTAACTCAGTTTGTAAGTCAAGTATGTTGGACTTTTTATGCCATATCGTTTCTGTCTCCATAACATTGACTATTACTAGTATTTACTAAATAGTCCCAAATATCATTTCACAAGATTTGTGTTTGTCAATTAATTAAGAGACTTACTGTTTTTGTGGTAATAATCATGAATATCTATTGAATAATAGCCAACGTTATAGAAACATAAATGATATGGCATGAAAAGTCCACCATACTTGAGTTATTAACTTTCATATTATAAACAGGATTATATAATATATCCACACACTCAGAACGTCATGTTTTATAACTGTTGTTAACAACCTATCTACTCGGGCTCACTTGATTCCCCCCCCCCCCCCCCGCCGAAACTTTAGTGGTAGGGTGACTTAGAACTTCTATCCGTCCTTCCGTCCCACTATGTTGTGAACACGATAACATTAAAACAAATTAACCGATTGACTTCAAACTTTATTTATGGCTTGTTCGTGTCAAGACGGCGGATGGGAGTGCGTTTCACCAAATTCATGGCAACAATTTTATTTGATATTCTCTTATATTTCTCGTGAACGCCTTAACTTTAAAGCGAGTGTACCCATTTAGTTTAAACTGGGAATGTAGCTTTCTCAGGTCAAGACGGCGGATTGGATTGCATTCCACCATATTCATGGCAACAATATGGCTGCCATTCCAGTTTTATTCGGTAATCTCATGGATGTTTTGTGAACACGACAACTTTTATAAATTCACCATTTGACTTCAAACTTAGAATGTGACCTTTTCATATCTTGACGGCGGATGAGATTTAATTTCACTATATTTATGGCAACAATATGGCCGCCATTACAATTTTATGGGATATTCTCATGTTTGTGTTGTGAACATGACAGCTTTAAATAAAATTCACCATTTGAATCAAACTTGGAATGTGGCCTTTTCATGTCAAGACGGCAGAAGGGATTGCATTCCACCAAATTCATGGCAACAATATGGTCGCCGTTACAGTTTTTATGTGAAATTCTCATTTATGTGTTGTAAACCCAACAACTTTACAACATATTCACTATTTGACTTCAAACTAGGAATGTGGCCTTCTGATATCAAGATGGCGGTTGGGGTTGCATTCCAGAAAATTCATGGCAACAATATGGCACGAATAACAGTTTTTATGAGTGTAGCCTTTTCGGGTCAAAACGGTGGATGGGATTGTATTTCACCAAATTCTTGGCAACAATATGGCCGCCATTATAGTTTTATGTGATGTTCTAATTTATGTGTTATGAAGACAACAACTTGAAAACAAATTCATCATTTGACATCAAACTTGGAATGTGACGGATGGGATTGCATTCCATCAAACTCATGGCAACAATATAGCCGCCTTTTCAGTTTTCCTTTTAATATTCTCATTTATTGGTAAGCTCTTGTGCAAATTAATTATTTTCTAGTGTACGTCTTATGAAACTATAGAGGTAAATAATTGAACTTCATGGTGTACAATTATTTTAAAGTTTTAACAGTGATAGTTTTGTGGAACGGCCTTATATTTACCAATCACTATAATTGCTATGTCAAGAGCATATAGTATCGGCTGTATCGGTGATCTGATATATATCACACATGCTTATAACTTGTTCGGTAGTGATATATTGATTAAACAGGGTAGAAACACCAGCAGGTTGACGACCAACATGAGTAAATACATCTACCATTTAATCTGACATAGCCAGATAGATTTATTAGAAGGTAATGTGCCAAATAAGCTTTATCATAGAAAAAATATTATGGAAATGTCCGATTAGGATGGAAGCTATGATTGATGGTCCGAATCACCGCGATCATCCAGTTAGGTCTGGTTGTTATTAAATACTATAAGCGAAAACATGAATCTAGCGGACTGAAACTTTAGCAGAAATTCACTTACCTATCGATACGCTCGATTTATATCCTAACTGCATATTTAATACACACGTCTAAACTAACGTGAAGCGATAATTAAAAACAGCAAATTCGTCTATGTCAATAATTCAGGCATAATATAGCTAAGCAGAAAGAATATATATCCTACTTTAAGCAATACATTATTTTAATAAGAAAGGAAACACGGACATAACGTACGGAAATATACTCTTTATTAGAAAATATGCAATATATATGCCCTTAACAACACATAGCCTATAAGCTTTAATCTTTTATTATAAAGTAATTACCAAGCAATTTGTATATCCTTAAACATTAGTTCGGGGCCCAGCTTGAGCAAGGAGTTGCCAACGCATCCTTTACCTCTAGGGCATATGAAGGGAGGGCCTACATATCACTACATACGGCATGCGCCCCGGGGCACTGGAAATTACAGACCCCACAAATTATGTGATAGACCCTTGCTACACCACCGCATAACTTGCAGAGCTTTAATATGGCAACCAGAGTGGTTTAGTCCAGGTAGTGTCCATTGATATAGTTACCTGAGTAACAACACTAAAATAACATTGTTGGATAATAGTAAGATCATTGGATCATAGGAGTAAATGTTATTCTCTACATGTAGAATCCCCTCCCACTACTACATAGACCACTAAGCGCCACTAATGGAATGCAATTAGGTTATGCTTAGACCTACATATTGACATATCAGCGATTTTAATATTTTATCTGATTGTGTTAGCAATTTCCTGCCCTATGGGACGTCTTGTCTTGACAAGGATGATGGAGATATCGACCTCTCTCATGTATTCCTATACAGTCCATACATACTATGCATATGCTTGGATCAAACTTTGGACCCCCTAAAAAAGAGAAGGAAAACGATAGAAATGTATTGAGTTTGGCGTTACTCGAGACAATCGTTTAAGCTCGCCCTGTGAAGATATTCCTTCTTGTGTAAAGATTAACCTTTACATGGATATTGACATAGCAGCAAAGTTGTCGGAATTCTCGAAATCTTAGTATTAATGTCACGTATTTACGATGAGATCGTATATACTTGATTTTTCAGTATTGTGTCCCAGAGAATGGACGAGTCTAGTGGATAGTATGGGCCGTGTTGCTCTCAGCGAGAGCACGCGGTATGTTAAAACAAACATTAAGTGGTTCTTTGCAGCGTTATGGAATTCTATTAAGGTATCTGGCAATGTGCATTGATTGCTGTCTTTGTTCTGTCCACTTGGCTATTAGAAGCAGTCCTTCTAGGATTTTATCGCCAGCACTATCGATACATGGTTTGTTTGTTCAACTTGGCTAAAGACGGGAGAGCCGGGAATTAAAAGCCTTTGCTGTGACGCAAGACCCGTCTGAAGGCCATGCTCTTTACATGCAGAGTCGAATCTTCACTTGAATTTCCACATCGCCCACACGTAATAGAGATCGCTGTTACCTATTGTAATTGTAATCCATGACATGGCATAACATAGTGCAAATAGGGCAAACGAAAACGATGACTTAGACCACAGGATGCATTTGATTAAAACGTACGCCGGTATATATAACCGACTTGGTCACAGAGGCTCCATTTTATGTAGTGATATGCGTGAAATTTTAACAAATTGCATGGGCGTCAATCGACAAATTACTGCTGTAGGAATGCAGAGGGCTAACATAACGATGTCGTACGACAACAGAGTAATTCATGTTTTAAAGTCTTTACAATCAAATGTAATTGTGATAAGATTGTCAAAAAATAATAAATAGAATGTCAAACTAAACAAATTCACACACATTTCCAAGGACTATGTTTCCCGTAAAAGGGGTTTTCACTTTACATATGTATACGTCATTGGAATTTCCAGACTTGAAAATAGTGCACGAGCTTGTCATGTCGCATATTTGTCCCAAAGTTCTAGTCTGCGTTTAAAAGCTAGAGAGGACGTATTGGTCACAAAATGCACACGATGGTGCACTTTTCAGGAAAGTAAAGGTGATAACAATTCATGAGAAAACCTTCTTTTTCACACTATATATACTGCATGGAATTGTTTTCCAAAGCATCTTTTAATTAATGAATAAACGAATGAACAAAATAAAGCACGAACGAATGAAAGAACCAGCAAACAAACCAACTAACCATTAAGTTATTCACTCAGGCATTCAACCAATCAATCAATCAATCAACAAATTTTTTAACCAATCATTGTACTGATTAAAAAGAGCCATTTGAATCTGTTATGAATATCTTGTTCTTGTCTATGTGATATCTTAACAGTGACATTTTTATTAATTTTTGGCGTCGTGTTGCGGAACTGCTGTCCCTAATAATGCAAATTACGTGAATTAAGATGGTTTTTGATATCCCCAAAATGGTGGTAATTTCATTTTCTTCAATAAGATAACCCATAAATGTTTGTCAAAGCAAAATTCTATTACCGTTTGTTTATTTATGTGACGTTTTATAGATTAAAGAGAGAAAATACTACCTTCTTTACGTGTTCAAGCGTGTAAGAACTGAATAAATGCTGTATTGAACTAGCTTTATGTGTGTCATAAACACACGCTGTGCTTTCAAAAATAGACCACTCGTAAATGATATGGCAGATTCTTTTTTCTATTACCCCAGCATCATAATGACATCTATGGGGTTATATTTTGTGATCGCCGATCACCTTTTCCACAGACCGCAGTGCTTTCTTTCCATCGAGTTCCATTAGGCTATATATCGCACATTGTAATACTCAGGGACCGTATTTATAAAGCTACGCAGGTATTTCATGTTAAGACAAAATTAAGCCAAATTTCAAACCTCATTTTAAAGATCAATAACATCTTTCGAAACGTTATTTGAAGAATAAAGATTAATTATCAATTGAACTTATAAAATCTATTTCATTTGGCATTTCATACGTTTCATTGGAAAGTCAAAGGCTAAAATCTGGCTAAGTATTTATTTAACTTTAAGTACCACATAAGTCGATTTATGCGGCCCCTGAGTTATAATTAAAACAGATTGGATAAAGTTAGTTAAAGTCATTGGAAGACAGAACATTTCCTTGTCCAAAGTCTGTCCAGTCATTGGCATTAAACTTTGCACGACAAAAACGTTTAACTTTATTTGTGCGGAGGTTCATTGATATAGAAATACATCTTTTGTGCGTTCATCATTTGAGTCCAAAGTGGCATATTATAGTCCTGATCTCAACTGTACTGTACAGATGTCGTCCATATCTAGCTAGACTAACCCGATATATTCCCCACTGAACACGATTATCTTTTTTATTTTATACATCCTAGCCAATTTCATAAACTGATTCCCACTCTTGTTTTTCTAACATAGGTCATATCTCCCACAAAAACAATAATACTTCCTTAATTTCCGCGTATATAAATGTTGGTTTTCATCTGTTTTATTTCAGTCATACCTAAAGCTAATTCCCCACACTGATCTCACCTGCTCTGCGTTTTGGTCATATTTCCGTGATGTAATGAAAAACTATAAAGAAAAAAAGGGATATACTTATGTCAAACTACTGGACAGGCATCGTTCATATCTAGCTTCACTAACCTAATATATTCCCCACTGAAAACGATAATCTGTTTTGTTTTAGACAATCCTAGCCAATTTCATAAACTGATTTACACTTTTGTTTTTCCAATATCGGTCGTATTTCCTACACAAACAATAACATTTCCGTATTTCCGTATATATTAATGTTGGTATATATCTGTTTTATTTCAATCATACGATTCACATCTAAAGCTTACCCTCACACTAATCCCACCTGCTCTGCGTATTCATAATATTTCCGTGATGTTATGCAGGGAAAAAAAGAGGTTTATTGTAAGGTCAATGAATTCAAGATTTATTGTTAGGTCAATGAATTCAATGTAACGATACTAATTGTACAGAATTGGTTAGTTTACAAATAATTTTTATAAATAAATCCTTGCAAAACTCAAAACAGTTTTAATTGTATAACTAACGTTAGTCTCTACATTTTACCTTAATTAGAATCTCAATGAAAACGGTGTTGTCTAGAGCCTTAATGTTTGTCAATTTATAAACAGTGATTCTGTTTAAGCTCAAACGCCACTCAATAAGTTATTTTATGTACATTTTGTTTGGAAGGATCTTCACCAAACCTCACAAAAATATCTAATTTAAAAGCATTTATCAAATTTCTGGGGTAGGGATTCTCTGATATAGAGAACATATTTCCATGCGTTCGTCAATTGACGTTTGGTAATATTGTCTCCAGATGCCTGAAAGGAAATATATCTAAGAGAAATAAATTGATATACAAACGTTCTTATGTCAAACTACTGAGTAGATATCGTCTATATCTAACTGTACTAATCCCATTAAAAACGATTATCCGTTTTATTTCAGACATCCTAGCCAATTTCATAAACTGATTTCCATTCTGTTTGTCCAATATCGGTCGTATGTCACACATATTTCCTTACTTTCCTAGCTGGGGTTCACCTGTTTATTTCAATTATACCAAGAGCTAATTCACCACTGTGATTCCACTTGCGCTGCGGTTGAATCATATTTTCACGATATGATGCAAAATATTATAACCTACTGCTATAGGCTACACACAGAAAAAGGTTAAGCACCGCTATATTTTTCATAATGACTGTCTGACGAGGTTTGGGGTCGAAAGCATGAAAACACAACATCGGAAAAACAAATTTGGTTTGCAAGAATACATCTTTGGCTATAAGAAAACCGAAAAAGTTTATCAAGCTTTGAGATTATTTTCATGATTCTGAGAAGAATTACAAGAGACGGTATTTGATAAGTCACAATAAGTATGGAGGTGCAGAGTCATAAACACGATTCAACATAACGATTGACGATGAAAATGTGATGACATTCATCACACGAATCATCAATTGCGGGTAAACCCGCCACGTGACCGGGGGACAGTTTTCACCGGTCCTGACCAAAACCCCTAGAGCATGTTTGCGACATCTTGTGGCGTCGAACTTCATAGGCATTGGACCCCCATGTACAGATCCTGGCGCAATTGGAGGCAGCTCTGTGTCGGG
>JAVFBY010373302.1:0-12413 GCA_034781015.1 Tonicella lineata
ATCCCTTACGCCTGCCGATACACATAATCTTTGACGCATGCATTTTACTATTTAAATCTTAGAAAAAATCTTCTTAAATACTTCATTTCTTTTTCAAACTTTTTGCATTATCAAGATTAGGAAAAGAACATTTTAGAAAGGCAAAAACCAAAACAAGTCAAAATTGTTTTTTTAAATTAATGTCTTTGTAGATAGGATTTAAACATGACTAGCCGCAGTCCTTTCGTTTCATTGTTAACATTTTAAATTTTGCTGATGGGATTTTAGTATGGTCCGTTGAACATAATTTAAGATTTGCGATCATGAAATACAATTTTTAAAAAGGCAAAATCTGAACGTGTCTTTAAGAAAATAAAAGATACTTGATTATTAAAAAATTCCGTATCATCTTACCCAACCAATGGAACGACTTGAAAGAAATTTGATTGCTTGATTGAAGAATTGTGCCTTACTCAAGGTTATTTCACAAACACAACGTCACTGGCAACATCAAAGATTGGACAGAACGAAAAACAGAATACTGAAACAAATCGGCTTCTTGATGCCCTTAACTAGATTACAAGGGCAGTGTGCTCCTTACAGCCACAGGCGAGTGTTAAATAAAGTTGCATGCTTCCCATGAGCCATTGGGGTTACAGAAGGGTGGATTGAAATCTCCGCCTTTATAGAGCTGTAACAACGGAGCGTCCATAACCAAAGAAATGGGCCCTATTGTCATCAACTGGTCAGCTATGTCGGCCTCATTCTGTAACGAATATGTATAGCCTACATTTTTATCAATGCAGATAAAGACAATTTGACATGCCTCCACCGGAAATCGAACCGGAAACCTTTGCCTAGCAGGGCCAACACTTTAACCAGATAGGCCGACTACACGATGACGCATTACACTGCCCCACCTCCTGTACAACGACGCAACACAGTGTCCCATTTCCTGTTACAACGACGCAACACGATTGTATGTTGCAATGTCACGACAAAATGTCCATCTTCTGTTACAATGTCACAACGCAGATGTTGTTAGTGATGCAACACACTGCCCCAACTTCTGCCACTGTGACCCATTCTTTCAAAAGGAATATAAGAGGATTTTATTTAATTTAGCCGACCAAAGCCTGTCCCCTAAAGATAAGATACTTGTTTTCCCCAGATTTTACTGATTGTTTAAATGTACCTTATTTCTTGTTGTGTTTTCACCTGAACGGCCAACATTACCGGGCGGCAATGCATTCCGATTAAATACACACAAATTATTTGAAACTGTAGGTGTCTTGTTTAGAAGGCGATCATTACATTAGTTGGACCTACATGTATTTACAGGCGACACATTTTTAGAACAGATTCAGGTTAGGACAAAACTGAAGGCTGAGATAATTACATAGCCACGCACTGAATCGCCAGCAGTAAATGCCGGTGTCGTGGACCACTCCACAAACTGAGCTTCTAGTAAATCAGCCGGAGAAAATTACATTTAGCAGAAGTCCAAATATCCGAGTTGTCTAAGAAGGTTGGCATTTGCGACATTAATGAGTTGGATTAATGCTCGGAATTTTTAAAAAAATGATTATCTCCCCTTACCTTGATATTTAATCGAAGTATACGTTTTTCTCCGTCCAGTCAAACGATGCAGGAAGAGCGGCTGTGACTGTCTCTGTGATGTACCGTAAAGACAAAACCACTGGTAATCAACAAATCTTACCTAGTAATGACTCTCAAGGAACCAGAGTATGTGGATGGACATTATTAATGTATACTCATGCAGTGATAGTCAAACACCGTGGATTCTCATTACCGTCATAACATTTCAAAAAGGGAAAAGTTAGGATATTAAGGCCTACCTCCATAGCCAAAAAACTATATTTTGAATAGCTTCAAGACTGCCATCTGTTTTTTTCTTTAATATACATATATTTTTGAGAAAAAAAATACACATTAAGGCATGGGCCTACTTTTTCATAAAAGATTCTTTCCTGTTATGATATATAGTTTTTAAATAAAATACCCATTAAGCCATGGGCTTTTTCCGCGTACATACCATATAATAAGTTATACTTTTTCTCAATACACAGATTGTAAATACGCAATTGAATTGAATTTGTATTTCACTTACCTCTTTCTCAGTTAAACAGCTGTTACAGGCAGCTTCTTTCGAGTACCGAAATAAACTTATCGTTTGACCCTTTCTTCGCACAAGAGCGTCGCCAATGGGGATAAATCTGTTTGACGTATAAAATGATAGCTTTGGAAACAAATCTGAAATTACGTCATCCTGTGGTATAAAATGTTATAAACAAAGGTGCTCGGTTTATTGAACGGAGTAGTTCAGCGACGGCTAGGCGAGCACTCGTTTCCATTCAATTGGGCTGTTCGATGTCTATTGAAGTGCAAACTGGCGTGCTAGGCATATTGAACTCGCCTCTGATTTGAACTTTCGTCTGGAATCGTTAACATTAGACCCCGACATGTTTTACTCCAAGATGACAACGGTAATCATAAGTTTGCCCTAACTTGTGTCGAATAAGAGATGTCTTTTAATGAATAAGATATATATCTAATTTAAATGATTTAGAGATACCTCTAATACATTTTGAGATATATATATACTTGTGTGGAGTGGTTTCACGAGATTTAAAACAAACAAGGTAATGGCTGCTATTTTATACATTTTTATTTCCTTAGCTTTCGCACGTGACTACGTTCATCTTCAGAGGTAGATGGCAAAAGCAAAAATAAACTATTTACAAAGGCATTATATAATACATAAATAATACAAACATTAGCATAAAATAGAAGTTGAGCAATGGGATATACCGGTATAAAATAACAATAGAGCCGTGCTGTGTTATACATTAAACAATATAAGTGGTATCTAAGACTGGGCATTATTTATGTTAGGCCTTCGTAATTAGACTTTTATTCGCAGCTAAATCTAGGGTGGCAGTGTCTATTAATTTAGCTGTAAGTGTACTGGGGGAGTGGCCTGTTATCCAGCTATGGTCACCCAGGGCTGAATTTTTGTAATGTTTAGATGTTATATTGTGTTGTTGTAGTCTGGTTTCAATATGCCTTGATGTTATACCTATATAAGAAGAACGACATTCCCCACATTTGATTTGATAAACTATATTAGATCTGAGGTTATTAACTTCCAAGTCCTTGTATTTAAAATAGCTCTCTATATAACATGTATTTTATACATAACTTTAGTTTGTATAAAAGGGATTAGATTAGTGATGGAACATATTTGATAACGCTATTGGACAGAAGTGTGCACAACACATCCAAGGAATTTAAAAGCTATCAAAGAAAAATTGTATGATGTGATACATTTGGCGCGAAAGGCATATTTTTGTATGTATTTGGGTTGCCATTTGGCATAAGCAACAATATATGTGCGACACAACTAGATTAGCATACAATGGTTGAGTGCAAATTTGATCAAAATCGGACAATTGTAAAAGACAACAGCGCCTCGGACAAACCGAGGGGCAGAAAACAGACAGACAAACGAAACCAATAATAAGGGCCACAAAAGTTTCACATCTTGGATCAAAACATGAAATTATCATCTCCATATAATGTTTTTAGATTTCTTCGAAAAATGTATGTGTATGCGCAAATTATATTAATTGAAATAGTGGCAAAATTCCGTCATTTTGGTTTTATGCAAATTATTGATTTTTCCCAAATCAATTTTTTCTACCTTTTTATATGTTTTGTGGAAGTGTTCCAGGAGGCTGCTGCAAAAACAAAATCATCTTTTTGTTAAAATTTTGTCTAGGTCAAGCCCTTTTTCCCATAGATTGACTAGACTATTATAGGTCTACTTTCAGTTAAAAATAGAAGCATGACTGTCACCAAGCTGATCAACCATAGGTCAACGTATAGTAGGCTATAATAAAATTAATATTGTTAAGCGTTGTCTGTGTTTACTTTTATTTGTAGTATTAAGTGGCGTAGTTCTGACGTCATAAGCTCACGTCACTGGGATTCCCTCGCGCTGACCTAAATTAATGCACTTCAATGTAAACTAGCTTCTGTCTTAGGAAAATATGTAATTCTGTAGAGGGTTTCTCCTGTTTTCATTGGCTAAATATATACGAAAATGGCATTTGACAAGGCATTTAACCATTCGTCGTTTTATAAAAAGTTGTGAACACATTTTCTTCATTTCACGACGATGCTACGACAAACATACCAAGGTCAAGCTGTAAAATTTACGTCATTTTCTTCCGGGTGTCTCGACAACTGTAGACTTCTTTCCTTCGCGTGGAACAAATCCTCTACAACACCTCCTTGTATTAATGAGCGTTTGTATATTTACGAAATATTAAAACTACAAATTATTAATGATAATGTTCAGCACCAATGCATTAAATATTCTAGTACAATCCCGATTTAATTATAAGGATTGGCCGCAATGTGTTTCACATTAGTTTGAGTATGAACGACTAGTAACCGAGGTGCACACTTTTGTATGAACCGCTACGCGGATTCACAAAGTGTGCATCTTGGGTTTTACATCTAAACTACAATAGAGGTGAACAAAAATGCAGTCAATCCTTAGATACTTACACAAAATGAATAAGGAAGACGATAAAACAAACCTAACAAGAATGGAATTTTCAAATGGGGAAAAAAAACAGAAAATGGTTATTTGTGATACAGGCCATTAGGGACTTTTACAGTGATGTACATGATAACATATAAGCCTCGAGGGAGAAAGAAAAAGGCTACCCAATCGCTCACTGTGCGTAATGAATTCGTATAACATTAAACCACGTCCACTTGGAACACAATTCCAGGACTTTTCACAATGCAATTTTGAGAGGAATCCAACTGTTCTACAGGAGTGACATTTCTCCCCCTTTATGTGATATATATCTAGGAAAAATATCTCCAGACAGGTAATAGAATAAAAAATAATGTTTCCCAAACCGACGTCTAACGTCAGATTTCTGGTAAATGAGACGGAAGAGTTAACAAATTTTTGGTTGAGGGGCTGAACCCCTAAACCAAATAAATTAACTCTTCCACCTCATTGACCATAAATCTGACGTTCGACGTCGCTTTGGGAAACATTATTTCTGTTAATACATTGCATTGTGTTATGCAGAGGTGATATATTACATTACATCTGACTTTGAACTAAATTTAACAGTTTGCTTTACACATAATTATAATGTATTACATGACATTACGTTATACAGAACATGCTTCATTACAAAATATTATATAATTAAAATCAATAAACAGCAAAAGACGGATTATAACACGAAATGATAATAAACTTCTGTAAATAAAACTGCTTTGTACAGTCCATGCTTACGCTACATTACATTTTTACATTAAATGTCATTGCATTAAATCTAAACGAAAATTTGGAAAACGAAATGATTTAAACATAATCACCAAAGTAATGAGGGAACTGGTCACATAATTATACCCATGAAGACATGACAGCTGCATTGTTATATTTCCCTCACCATTTTTCACTTCAGCTAAGTGAATACATCGAAATACGACAGGACATATAGTACAAACCACTTATATGTATGCGAGACTTTTATAGACGTTCAACACACTGTTTCTCATTCATATCATACTATAATTCACTAATTAAATTACTATTGCACTAATCTCAATATCAAAATAAACAGCTTGGAATGTTTTATACGTTATTACATTATAAATATAATTGTGGCTAGATTTAAACTTGACAGCTATTTCCGATGTGTTGAATAATTCGTGAGAAAAAAGTATTAAACTATTTGATTTGTAAAATTTAAATGAACATACATAATACTGCAAGCCATCATAGAAAATTCTGCACTGCAATATAGAATACTTGCTTAACGTTCCCATATAAAGCAGCATGATGTATAAGCTCTTCTCATTTTCCAAACTCAAATCAATGCCAGCGCATTGTAGTTAACAATGGTTTCGGTATTGGGTATTGGGGATTTGAATCTTGTGAAGTGGGGATTCAAATACTCAATGCCTGGCTATGCTTGGGGATTAGGTATTCAAAGACGAATTTTATTAACCTTGAGAATATACAAAGAAAGAAGCTGTTAACTAGAAAGGGTAAAATAATTTTGTCCACTCAGGTGATTCAAACAATCAGTGTGTTGTAATTCGGGATTGGCGATTAAAACACGGCATTTGTCATTCTAATAGGGTAGGTATCATGTAACTCGGGCGGAGACATTTGTAAGACACCGTTAATTTGGTCATGCGAATACCCAACACCAGGATGTGAGTGGGGATTAGGTATTCCACTGAGGGTTTCAGTTTCCTTAATATATAGGGATGAATCGGATAGTGACAATTTTAATTGTCAATTGAACTGATTAAAACCAAAGCGAAATAACAGGCTGCCATTGGTGATTGGGTATTCGATTATGGGCTTACATGCACTGGAAAAGAACCGGCTCACTCAAGGGGATATATGTTCAACATCGCCGTCACATTTTATGATTCCAATACCTAATAGCAAGCTGTGATGGGTGCTTGTGGACTCGAACTTAGGTGTCATTGGCCTACATATTAAACCTGAGAGTGGATGTTTACTTTGGCGGAGACAACTCTTAATCGTGAATTTGGTCACGCGACTTCCCACTGTCAGGCTGTAATTGATCACAGTACCAAGACACTTATTATCACCATCATTCCCACAGGTCACACAATTACCGCCACTATCACCAATATAACCATAGTTTACACCGCTCCCAAAACCACCACCATTACATCACCATCATTGTATCACTCCCACGGCATTACCGTCAAAACTAACTCCACCAACACAATCTATACCAACACCAATACCACCACAACTGTCATCGCTTCCACATCATCATACACACCATGTAAACCACCCTTTCCACAACCACACCACAATTAACGCTACAACTGATTCCATCACCTTATGATATGTAAGCCATGAATCTCATTAATCGAATTTCCAATCCTCAATCCCAGTCTGATATTGGGGATCTAACTCCCCAATCCCCAATCAGAGCCAGACATTGGATATTCGAATCCTTATCCCCAATCACAGTACGGTATTGGGGATTCGAATATTCAAATCCCCAATCACAGTCTGGTATTTGGCAATCGAAATCCCAATCCCCAATCGCAGCTCGGTAACGGGGATTCGAACCCCCACTCCCTAATCACAGCCCGGCATTGGATATTCGAATCTCCAGTCCCAAATATCGATAACTTCAGTCTGTCAACAAGGGCTTCTATAATCTCTTGATTTCCATGCGCCATAGCAAGATTTAGTGCTGTTTTACCACAAACATCCTAAAATAATTAAAACAATTATTGTCTTTAAATTGATATAACTCAAAAGCATTAATATTGTGTATGTAGTATTGTACGAATTATTTACCTGATAATGATAGAATAAATTGTACTCCCAGCAATATAATGTGGAAATTATACGTATCATTTTCTTCTGCAAACAAATTATTGGAATTAGATGAGTCGGAAAAGCATTTCCCCATAGCAGATTTAACTAGTTAGTGTATGGATACATTAATACGTTATGTCGAGGGCTTAAAACCAGACCTGCCCATATCCATTTTTGGCAGTTGTGCTTTCCCATCCAGGGGTCAATGAATGCAAAACGCCAGCATTAACTTCGACCAAAATTTAAGGTACAAAAAACTTAAAGATGAATTCAATGCTTGATAGAATTATTTTATAGCTAAGATAAAACTTTTAGACTTCTTTTTTCTAAAAATGTAATTTTGGAAATAGGCGGGTATGGTTTTAAGCCCTCGATATACAGAATTTTCTCAACATTCTGGAAAAGCTATCTTACCAGAGTTTCGTTCACAATAATTATGCATCTGGTTTTTATTTAAGTTAACCCTTTAAATGTGTTGTTAGTTAATTAACCAAGTTGTTCAATTAAATTAACCTCTCAATGTTAACATAACCTATAGTAAAACGTGTATTTTTCAAGTTTCTTACTAAAAGTTTGATCAGCATAATCTTAGTTATAGCAGTATTGAGAGAACGTTTGTTTGAAAAATAACTAATAATAAAAACCTTTATTTATTCTTGTGCTTAGAGTTTCACGCAGATCTCAGGAATATTTTGTGACACATGATGGGGTTGTCAGCAATTAATACTGTAGACAAAATGGTTTGTGATATAGTGGCGAAATTGTCATCTAATACAGAAATTGAGATATTTCTAAAGAATTTAGAAACATCTCTAAATGAAAAGACGTATACCTCTATAACTAGAAATGTCTCTGATTCGCAGAAGTTATTGATATCAACAATTGTATTAAAATCAATTGATAACATCAACTTCTTTTTGATACAAGTGAATGATTAAGAGGGATATAAATCTTTGTTTTGATATGAAGAAAAATAATTTATTACGAGGAAAATCAAGATCATTCTTTTATAGCAATAACTCACTTTGTGTTAGCGAGAATTCTGGCAGGATATCTGCAAATAATTCAGACGTATCTCTAATTCTGATGCAATTATCATTTGGCTCTCCATATTGCCTTGGCAAAACATACGATAATCCGGGTTACTGGCAAACTTCGACTAACATGCAACTCAGGCCGCAAGATCAGCCCTCTAGCTCACAAACTAATTGGTGAGTTGCTGCAGTGATCAGCAGCGTAAACATACCCCCCCCCCCCCAAGGGAAAGAGCAGACATCTGTTTAAAATGTATGTGTTTCATCATTGCGATTGTGCATAAGCAATGCTTATTATATTATTTCTAATTTATTACAGTAGGCGTTTGAGTTGCAAACAAACAAAACTTCTATTACTAAACGTGAAACCTTGTGATAAAGGGTTATTCACTGATAACTTTCAAAAGTTACAAAGTTTCCGTAAAACCCACGTATTTTATAATGACTGTTATTATATCATAATATTGGTCTCCCTTAAGGACTCTGCGGCCTGTCAGGAGGAAAAAATGCGACCCTTATCTTTCCTTGGCTATTGCGGTTATTTCCAAAGGATGATTATACTAACAACACACATATTTAGAAAGAGGAGGATTTCAAGATTCTAAATATAATGTTATATTATGATTTAATTCATTTTATAATGGCAAAAATAAACAAAAACGTCAAATAATTTTAAAAAATGGACCATTGTTTGTAACTTTTATTTCTCTTAGATGGTTAGAGATATATTTGTTTAATTTCATGCCTTTGTAGAGCAATATCTAAACTAAAAACCGTCATAGCGTTTTTATAATTTCGAGTTAGTTTTTGCACAATCGATAAAAAAGTATATATTTTTTGATAATCTGCCTTTAAAAAAAAGAATGTTTCGTCTTCCATCTCTTCGGCAAACCAGGATAGTTAATTGTTTGGAGGTTTTCTGGGTTAAAATTCAACACGATACGGGTGTCAATACATCGCAACTATATCACAGACATTGGCTAAATTAGTAAAAGGTAAAACCTACATGTAGGTTCCGTGTGGAGAATATGTTTGGAGACAAGGAGGGATGTATTTTCACTTAAAAAAAAATTACGACTTTCTAGTTTGTAAATTCACTCCAATCTGGTTAAAATCTGCACAAAATATCCTTCTACCAACTACATTGTAGATTAAATTACACGTTAGGCAGTCTTACTTCACACCGTTTACTTGTACATAAAAAACGCTGTTGCAACATTACCACTGTCTGAAAAGATCAATATACGTAGCGTTGATGCACCACACATCACTACTAAAGAGCAATGTGGAGGATAAGATTGACAACAAAAGACAAAGAGGAATGTATTGTCACTTTCAAAAGTACAGCTTTGTAAACTCACTCCAATCTTGTTAAAATCTGCCAAACATATCAGCCCACCAACTACATTTTAGATTAAATGAGACGTTAGGCGGTCTTACTTCGCGTCGTTTACTTGTAAATTAACGCTGCTGCAGCACAACCGCTGTCTGAAAAGATAAATATTCGTAGCGTTGATGCACCACTCATAACTATTTAAGGGTTATATAAAACACATGTAAGTTATGTGTTGTATCATTCAAGCAGTACTATGACTGCGCTGTATAGAAACTCCGTTTTGTACCCTACAATCACTTCAATAATTAAACCTTTTCGACTTAAACTTTGTCGCGGATGACGCTGTTCGATGTTCAGTGGCACTCAAATGATTTCATTGCCACCCCTAGGTCGACCAGCGTCTTCGGCGTCAAAACGTAAACCCAAAGGTCTATAACTCCGCTTAATTGGGTAGTAAGTAACATGAACAAAACTGTGTTTGTGTTATGTATCAGTAGGCCTACACTAAGTCGTAATTTTCGCCATCTTAAACTGTCATGGTATTTTTTAGAGTGTTGTAGTTTACAATCACCGACTCGTCTAAGTTAAGTGTTTTTGTATTATTACAAAATAACACGAATTTTCTGAAGAAGAAAAAATAGAACTTTTAATTAATCCCAATCCCAACTTTGTCGGGTAAGAAGATAAAAGACTTTAAGACGAATTTATTTATGCTCTGTCTGTCCTCTTAACGTTAGTTCCAAATTTATGAACGTAAAATATTAAGGATCGGCATGAACAATTATAAGGAGCGGGTTGATAAACAATGGCGGAAAACTTTGTTAATGTTAAGGATCATTTACCAGTTAGATATAGGCAGACGACATGGCTAAAGCTAAGAATAAGTTAGCTGTTATATATGTGGCGACATGGTTAATGCCAAGGATAAGCTAGATGTTAGATATAGACAGACGACATGGCTAATGCTAAGACTAAGTTAGCTGTTATATATGTGGCGACATGGTTAATGCTAAGAATAAGTTAGCTGTTAGATATGGGGGCATCTTCTCTAGACAATGGTTTTATTCCTAGGTACAGAAAAAAACTCTCCATTGCAATCCCTTGTCGGATCGTGCGACTCAAACTACAATACAAAGCTTCAATGTTGATTGGATCCGTAGCTAAATCGACGGATCCACTCAGATGGCGCCATAAGCGGGCTCGGCTGGTCGCGTAGACGGTCTGGCGGCGCCTTACTAAGAGAATCGGCAGGCTGGTCGCATTGACTTTGATAATGCTATTTAGTGGTGTTCTATTGCACGACCCCTATATGGATGGTCTATTAGGTTGAGGATACTGTACATTTCATAACACATTTACCCACCTCAAATAAACAAGTGATGCAGATGTCTGTTCGAAAAGTGTAGATGACGTAATGTAGAGTTTATACTGTTTGTAAGTTCTTGTCTGATTGGTTGGATAATATTGCAACAAGAAGAGTTATGGCCACTTTGCTCAAAAGAGGGCGCAGTTGTAAATTTTGATTTGGGTTGCACGATCTGCAAAGGTATTGTAATGGAGAGTTGCTCGTAATAAAAACCTTGGAGCGTGCTCGGGGACATAAAGTGACATTCGCGCCACTCAGCAAAGCAATAGAATACTACATTTTATGCAAAACGTAAACTACAGAATAAGTAGTGGTATATGTTTTTACGGAGTCATGTCCTGCGTAAATTAGACTTTACATTGGGAAATATACTGTACTAAATCTGTGAAATATTAAAAACCTACATAAATTGGGAAATATACTGTACTAAATCTGTGAAATATTAAAAACCTGCATAAATTTGATTTTGCCGGACTTGATTGTTTTTATTTTATTTATTTAAATGCTTTTTTTAAATGTATTCAGGTAATTTAAAATGAGCAAGCACTTTTATCTTCCAGAAACTGGTCAGCAGCAATTTCCACTGTTAGAGAAACACAATTATCTTTATTTTCAGAAGTTTTCCCAAATGTAAGCCTGATCTAAATAATTGATTGTACTACTGTAGTTTATGAGGCTGGCCACCTGAGCTTGTCTAAACTGTTCCTAGAAATCCAGTCTAAAGCGTTAGACTGAAATGGATACAGTTAGCACTTGACAGTGTTGGGTAACGAGTTTTCAAGTAGCTATTTCCGTTGAAATTGACATCTTAATGAAATATAGGACAATGAGCCAAACAGTTCTTTAAAGATGATGGATGTTAAAGGAGGGTTTAACAAATCTGATATGTTTCTTATTTTAAACCTTGTTAGTCAAACACATACATGTTCGTCGTACATTACAATGAAATCTACACAGAACAAAAGCCAAAGGCACCCAGCTGCAGGCCTGTGCTGTAACATTTTTTGTGGTAACCTGTTATGGGTTACCCAAAAGATCCTAGGGTAACCTGAAACGGGTGGCCTAAATATAAACATGTATGTTTGGGGTGATTTGGGGTAACCTGTTTCCGGTTTCCTAAATTTCAGTTTGGGCGAGCACCGGGCTAATGTGTTTGATCGTTCGCCATAACAGCACAGGCCTGCAGCTTAAAGTTGTCATGTGAGTAACCCTTAATGTCCAAAGGTAAGACACACTAGCACCAAGTGTCCATCAATTAAA